>LDKF01000056.1:115007-132783 GCA_001026735.1 Rotylenchulus reniformis | reverse complement strand
TGTATGTATATGGTGAGGGTGGCGGCGGTCCCGATAGGGGCCGCCGGAGAAAATTTTGAGAATTTGGCACAGTTTGTTGAGAAAATTGGTCAATTTTTTCTAATTTTCCTCCATTTCCTCCCGATTTTCCACCCTCCCTAAGAATTCCCCGTACGGGCCCGGATCCGGGTCCGATCTCCAACTGAGACATATATTTATGTTAAAAGTTTTTGAAAATTCAGACTTGGAAAAATTATTTAAAAACTTTCGGATTCTATAAAAAAGTTTGAAAAAATTTCCAGTCAGTGAAAATTTTTAAAAATTGAGGAGTTGCGAGGAAAATTTTGAAATTTTGCCCGGGTTTCATAAGAAATTTTCAGAAAAATCGGTGGTTGGAACAGATTAGGAACAGATTTGTCTGTTCCTGTTTAATCTGTTCTGTTCCTGTTCCTGTTCCACAGATTTACAATCTGTTCTGTTCCTGTTCTGTTCTCAGAGCGTGGAACAGAACAGAACAGGAACAGAACAGGAACAGAACAGATTAAGTCGGAACAGAAAAACGCTGGTTGGGACTCGAATTTCCAACTGCTTACTTTTTCTATTACAATTCATTTTATCATATATTTTTTTAATTTTGTATAAAACAACTTTGTGTGTTTTCAGTTTTCTCATTTTTACTATCTATATAAGTTTATTATTGCACCATTGTATGGGTTGAAATTTTAAATTTAAATGATAATTTTTATTATAATGATTTTAAAAAATAAATTTTTGAGTATTTTACGATCCGTTTTTCCATATGTTATTCTTGAGGTTAAATTTAATTAAGCTTGTAATTTTTATTTTTCAATTCTTACAAGTTAAAATTAGTAACAATTAATAAATTTTATTAATTTTGTCATCTTGGTTCACGAAAAATAGCGATATTTTGTACATCGAAAAATTGCGGCCCAACGCGCAGATGAAATGTTTAGCGAATAACATCCAGAACGGTTGTTGTTTATCAGAGGCTTTCATTCTACAAACAACTAAAAACTGCTTTATGTAAATACATATAAGTAAAAAAAGCTATTTTTTGGTGACCAATAGCGACGGATCTCACACAACATTGTTGTTTAGTTGAAAAAGCCAAAAATAGTCCAATTTTTTCATGATAGGAATGAGCATTGAGCAGTGATCGGATTGGAAGATAAGGATGAGCTAAGGAGGAATGTGTGAAGTGTTGAGGAAAAAGTTGAACTTGATGTACCTTTAATCGTCCTTCCATTTTTCTACATCTTTCGCCCCACTCCTTTCTACTTGCTATTCCCATGCCCGTTCTGCTTTTTTTTATATAATTTATTTTTTTTGCCACCATTTCTGCTATAATGCTCCATCCACATACATCGCGGAAAATGTTTCACAAATCCGTCAGCAACTTTACTCATCCCAACCTATCGGAGAATGGTGAATGAGTGGACCAAAATCCAGGTTTCTTTTTCCAGAAAATCCAATAACTTTATTTCTTCTGACCCCTGTAAATTGCAATTTTTTAAATAAATTTTACTAATTTTACCTGAACATTTCATCAAAATATAATTTAAAGAAATCCTCCATGAAATAAATAATAACATATATGATTATGTAAGGGAGAAGAGGAAATGCCTCCCGAGAGCGATTCCCATCCCATGAAAAGCATCCATTAAAGGGGGGGGGGGCAAACGTGTCGCTGTAGCTTAATGGTGAAAGCTCTCCCCGGATAGGAGAAATGTGGGTTCGAGTCCCACCGGCGGCCTAACGTTTTGCCCAAGCTTTATTATTACATATATTACGGATGTTCTTAACAGAAAAAGTATTAATTAAGAAGGGCCAAGTGCGATTTTTTTATGTACTTTGTTTAAAAAATAAAATCAATTCTTATTAATCTATTGTAATGATAAAATAGGATTAAAAAATGTCATAAAACTTGAATAGCTTTAATTTTAAACAAAAATTAATTTTTAAGCAATATTTCATTTTAAAAAATGCTCGTGCCCATCCCAATCATTGAGCCAGCTCCGGATTTGGAGGAGGAAAGTGTCATGGAGGACGTGGATCAGCAGGAGCCCGAAGTGCAATTCAAACAGTTTCGCATCGACAATGATGCCATCAACCGGATCCTGCTGAACCCGCTCTGGGCCGATAATAGGGTTTGTAGAAATAGGTTTTTCTATGAAGAGCTAAATGAGTCCCTAAAAATGTATTTAACTTTTAAAAATATATTTTCTTAAGTTCAATACCCTAATTTCGACTAATTCATTTCGGCTTTTTCGATTCAGGTTTGCGTGGTAAGCGTGGCTGGTGCCTTCCGGACCGGCAAATCCTTCATCCTGAATTTCTTTCTTCGCTATCTAGGATGTCGCTGCAAATTGAAGTAAAATAGCGTTGGAACCATGGGCTAAGCAAGAAACTACCCCTTAAAAATCCAGGAGTTATTTTTATAATCAAAAATATGGTCATTAGAAAATAAAATTGAATCAAATAAAGAAAATTTTTTGTATATTATTTTTTGGAGTTTGCTTCGAAATTTTGGAAAACTTGTTTCTTTATATAAGTTTAAGGATAAAATTTTTTCCAGTCCAGTCTATGCATACCCTAGTTGAAACTGAAAAAAATAAAAAAAAATTTTTAGCAAAAATGAATCGAGCAACACGGAGAACTGGTTGGACATGGACAAGCAGCTGGTCGGATTCAGCTGGCGCGGCGGAGACGATCGGGATACCAACGGCATTCTATTCTGACCGTAACTGTTCCTGATGGTGAAGAGGTAAAACCTAAAACAACGGGGAAGAGGTAAAACCAAGGGCACCGGGAAACCGAAAATGTATCAATTTTATTTAAAAAAGTTTTTTTCGCAATTAAAAAAATTCGACAACCCCCAATTTTGGTCCATATAAACCTGCCATGCAAAATATTATAATCTATTTTCGTAGTTCTTCGTGCTTCTCATGGATACCCAAGGCATTTTTGACAGCGTCAGCACCAGTGTTTTCCTGACCGACCATTTTTCGGTCATTAAATGACCACTGACCTGACCGGGAGTCCGGTCAGGTCAGGTCATTTAAAAAGTGACCTGACCGACCTTCCGGTCACGGTCATGTGACCCGGTCACGTGACCGGTCATCTGACCTTCAGTTATATAAAATCGATTAAAATTTTTTCAATATTTCTTTAACAGTTCATCAAAAAATTGGAAAAATTATTTAACAATTCATCAAAAAATTGGAAAATTGAATAAAATGGTATATTTAGTCCAACAAATAATGATTCAAATACAGAAAAAGCTGCTTGTTCAATAAATCTGGCTCAGTTCTATTCCTATGTTTTGTTGTGGTAAATGATGCTTGCATGAAGACGCGCTCTACAGGGGCCGAAGTGCATGGAATTGAGAAAATTTCAAATGCGATTTTCTTCAATGGTTCAAATTCCTAAAGATGAGTAAAACGAAAAATAACAAAAAGTGTAATTACGTTGCTGAGATTGTTCCAGAAAGATATTGTATTAATTTTTTGATTCGGATCATTTGGCGCGGCATTTGTAACCAATCCTAACGAACGATCAATTAATGATCTGGTACTTGCCACAGGTCCACTTGTATGACGTTTTCGTTCATTCTCCATCCTCAATTTTGCAGCCGCCATTTGTAATGAGGACATTTTCTCATGCGAATTTCCCATCTCGATTGGCATTAATAAAATGAAAATAGCCGCTCGTGAGAAACGCTTTGAATAAGGGATTTTCTGCAGCGAATTCCTTTATGTATTCCGCTACAGTAAAAGTAATGCACAGAGAAAAAGAAAATCAGGCAAGAATATATTTTAGTGCAACATGGATGCGCGTCATAAAATCGCGGAGCTAAATTTTTTTTTGCAATTCTCAGGATTATTTACGCTGATTATACACTTTCATTTTGAGATGTTGATGAACCAATCTGAATTACGTTAAAAAATATTAAGAAATTTATATTTGTAGAATAGGACCATGGATACAAGGCAAGTAATTGCATTTAAACGATCTTGTTCATCAATCAAACATGAATAATTTGGATCTAAAGTCGAAGCAATTATATAACAAGGATCGAATTTTTGATGTTTTTGGTCCAAAATAAAACGGAATCGATTTTCCAAGTCAATAGAAAGTGGGCTGATTATATTTGAATTCATGTAATCATCCGCTGTTAACTGAAAAACAAAATTAAATAAAAATTTTACAAATAACATGCCATTGAATCGGAAAGATGTGACAACAACAATTTTAAATTTACATAGCATGAACTGATAGAAATTGTCCTTTCTTTTTGCGATTCCTCCAAAATGTCCCCGTAAATCTTTATCACATCGTAAAGTTTGGTTAAAAACTCAAGCTAAACATCACAGGCATATGAAATAACCCAGAGTAATTACCTCCGATATATCAGGATAATTCCATTTTTTTTGCTCTCGCTATTGTTCTGACTTCCTTTTGCACTTCCAAAAATCGATTTAATACGTAAATCCAATAACCCCATCTCGTTGCGGCGGGAGTAATTAATGTCAATTTGGTTTGACTATAAATTAAATAAATGAGAGGATTTAGAAAAGTAATTAACTTCTATAATTGTCGAGTGGCATCGTGTGATTTTTTAAAACTTCTAATAAGGTTTTTCACTGTCCTGAAACCATTGTTTTTCTCAAGTACTTCCTTTAAAACTCTCGAAAGATTATTTTGTAGAGCATGTGCAAAACATAGAATTCGCAATGGGAAATTAATGTCGATTTCCCTAAAGAATAATAATTATTTATTTATTTTTTTATTAATTTACATTTCTGTTAATTCATCAAAGTTTGAAAATTGCTCCTCCGATTCTTCGATTTCCAAATTTTCATCATCAAAAAACAAATCAATTTCTGATAATTCTATAGAGGACCCAGAAGAAGAAAAAAAACCCAAGAATACCATTTTGTTTTTGCAATCAATGGTATCAATGTAATGATATGTAACTCCTGTGAAAAATTTTAAATTAATAAAATCAATGCATTTCTTGCCTAAATATGAAAATTTGCCGAAACTGTAGTCCAAACATCCGCTGTGATAGAAGGACGGAATGTTTGACGACGGATCAATTCCTTGACTTTTTTTGACAAGATTGCAATGGGTTTATCGATTAGATTTTTCAGACCGTGAAAACTTTTAGGAAACTTAATTATTAAATGTAAATATTTTTTATAAATAAATATAGTACGCTGTATTTTGGATCCAATGAATGAATAAAATTTTGTACGAATGGATGTGTAAAAACATTGATGCTAGCGGATGGAATAGACATGATTTTCGCAGCCAGTAAATTTAATTCACGATTTCTTAATTAATTAAAATTTTTGTTAAAATACAAATTTTATCTACCTTTTAGAGTCCTTGTCATAATGTGTTTGGGCTTTGAGTGATTGGACAATTGTCGGTTGAACAGATGAAAATTTTATGCGTTTTTCAACAGAGGGTCCCACTTCTTGTTTAGTTTCAACCTTAATTTTACGTTTATGGATAAATAAAAATTAAATAAAAACCTTTTGAATATACTCCGTGTATAAATGCTTGTGTTTTCGTTCAAGATGTCGTCGTAAAACAGTCGTTGTCGAGGATATTTCCAGGGAGCATCCTTTCGCCATACATTTAGCTTTTCCATTGTCTTTCAATTCGAAAAATTCATGGACAGGATCCTTAAGTCCGCGTTTTTTGGAATTAGGCTCTTCTATTCCTGAAGATTGCCCTATTTCTTCGCTGGCGGAAGAGCCAGCCGAAGAACCAAAAACAATTATTTCTTCACCCAAGTTCAATGGATCAGTCATTATATTATTGCTAAATATGTACAAAATTATAATGAAATAGTTGATACTATTTAATCACCACAATAAAAATAATTTAGATCAAAATAATTATGAAAAAGGGCAAAAAAGAAAACTCATGTAGTTTATGCTTACAAAAAGAGACAAGCTGCATGCATCTCCACTTTTTTTGCATCTCTAACAGAAAATTCAGGCATTTCGTGTCAGAAGAAAAAATTTTTGAACGGTCGAAAACAATGGATATTTTTCTTTGTTTTGCCGATTTCCGGTCAGTGACCGGTCAGTGACCAGACCACCCGGTCACAAAATGACCACTGACCTGACCGGGAGCCCGGTCAGGTCAGGTCAGGTCAGTGGTCACATGACCGGTCACTGACCGAAACCCGGTCAGGAAAACACTGGTCAGCACCTTCAAGAGTTGCGCCACCGTGTTCGCCCTCTCCACCATGATCTCCTCAGTACAGGTCCAACAAATTAAAAGAAAAAAAATAAATCAGTTAACTATTTTTAGTGGTGATTTTAAATATAATTTTATACAACTAACACCCCCTCAAAAAAAGGAAATTCACCGTTGAAATTTTAGAAAATTTTGATTTTATCAATTTCTGAAGATGATTCCCTTTTCTTGCTACGCTATTAGATCGACGAATTTAGGTGTACAACATTAAAAACACGATCCAAGAGGATCATCTCCAGCATCTGCAGCTGTTCACCGAGTATGCCAGGCTGGCTCTTGAGAAAGAAAACAACGCAACGCCTTTTCCGGTCCGAAAAATTTGGGAAAAATTAACAAAGGTTTTTAAGAAGGTGTTGATTAGGAAAATTAATATTGAGCATGGTTTGTTGATAGAGTGCAGAATTGCAAATATAAGTATTATCATTAACAATTAGTCGTTTCTGTTCCTGGTCCGTGACTAGAGCTTTCCCTACGATGCTGAGAACGGGGTCGTCGGAGACCAGCACATCTTGGAAAAGAGATTGGAAGTTAAAAAAATAAAAAAATTTTATAAAAATGCACCCTATCGATCAATCGTTTTCCTCAGGCAACGCGCAAGCAGCACCCGGAATTGCGACAGTTGCGACGTCAAATCTGTCGCTCCTTCGAGAAAATTAGCTGCTTTCTGATGCCGCACCCAGGGTCTAATGTGGCCTACAGCCCCGACTTCCGTGGCGAACTTGATCATAAGATTTTGATCGGTTTTATAAGACTAATTCTGCAGTTTAATCGGTTTTATAAGACTAATTCTGCAGTATTGGCAATGTTGTTTCTAGAATTTTTATGTTATGCAACTAAAAATTTGGTAAAAGAAACCCAAATAAAAACCACCATATTAGGTAGTTCTATATTATTTTTGATTTTAAAAATAAAACCAATTTTAAGAAAAAGATCATAAATTACAAATCCGCTATTCAAGATGCCAGAAAATCCGCAATATGGCCAAATAGATTAATAAAATATTTTATTTTGATAGCCAATATAAAAACAGAAAAAAAAGAAATTGTGCTCGATTTTTTAAAAATTAAACGGTTCTACGAAAATTTTAGACTGTTCTTTAAAATAAAAATTTTTACTTTTGTTCAAGCATTTTAAAAAATTAAAAAATATCAAATAACTACGGGCCAAAAATTAAACATAGTTTTCTGTACTTGTTTTTCTCATATTTTCCTATCAATATTAATAAATATTTTAATTTGGCGCCATGAATAACGGAAACAAAAAACACTTTAGAAATCAACCCTATGTTCAAGACCCAGCTGCACTCTCTGGTCACGTCACTCATATATGTTGGTGAAACAGATCGGTGGTCAACCGATCACTTGCCGGGAACTTGCAGTCTACATCATGTGAAAAATAATTTTATTTGATTTTTAAATTATTTTTTAATCCTTTTTAGGCCTATTTCGAAGTGTTCCAGTGTGCCGATCTGCCAGAACCCATGACCATCCTCGATGTAAGTTTGATTAATATTATTTTCCAATTTATTCCTAACAAGGGAACATTCCGAGCTGTCAGTAAACAGATCATAATTTAACCCATCCTATCTTGTAGAGCATCCTCACATTGCATCGTATATTTTTGGCTTTTTTGGCCCGCACAGGAAGTGAAGGGTAGAAAAATTGGTTTCAAAAACAAACGAATGGTCGTTAACCCACGCGGATCATTCACCCTATGGAATGGCGCGTCGATCGTACCATGCATAAAGACAATAATGTAATGCGCCATAATTCGGGTTGGGAATTATTCTATGTGATATAATGATGAAAATAAACCAGAAAATAGTCATTGTTTAAAAATTTTTATGCATAGTAAATTAGATATCATCCAACGCCAGGGGCGGTTCTAGGATTTTGGCTTGGAGGGGGTACCCATGTCCAGGGGCTTGGAGGGGGTACGCATGCTGAGGGAAATTTTGAAATGTTCATTTTTAGGGGTGAATTTTTGGGTGAAAAGTCAGTTTTTAAGGGTGTATTTTTCATTTTTCTCTAAAAATTAGCAATTTTTCTGCAATTTTAGCAATTTTGAGGGGTCCGGCGGTCCCGATAGGGGCCGCCGGGAGAAAATTTTGAGATTTTAGACCAATTTCTTAAGAAATTTGGTCAATTTTTCTTCCTCTTTTTCGATTTTTCCCCCTTTTCCTCCCCCGACTCCCCGAAAAATTTTTATATTTGGGGGCTTGGGGGGGGGGGTACGTACCCCCTCGTACCCCCCCCCCTAAAACCGCCACTGTCCAACGCACGGATGATCCGCGTGGGTTAACGACCATTCGTTTGTTTTTGAAACCAATTTTTCTACCCTTCACTATATGTGCGGGCCAAAAAAGCCAAAAATATAAGACGCAATGTGAGGGTGCCCTACAAGATAGGATGGGTTAAATTATGATCTGTTTACTGACAGCTCGGGATGTTCCCTTGTAAGTTTTCCACACTATAGGTATACTTATAATTTATTTTTTACTTTTCAGGCCACGGCGGAGGCCAATAACTTGGCGGCTGTTGTAAACGCGAAAGCGGTATACATGCGGGAAATGGAAGAGGTGGAGTCCGTTTGTTCTTAAATTCCTACTTTATTATCATCATCATCAATTCAATTGTTTTATTTTTATTTTGGCAATTTTTAGCATAGTACCTGTGGATACATAATCCTTCTCCATGATCAAAATTAAGGAATAGAAGAGGGAAGCGAGAATAAAATCCGAGAATTAGATACCTTTCTTAGTAAGAAGTTTCGAAAGATTTTTAATAATTTTCACCGAAGTTTTCATATAAAAAATTCTTTCAAAGGCCTTGGGCATGGATATCATTACAAAGCTGTAAATTTTTGTACAATTAATGATTTTTGCTTCTGAATCCTCATTTCAAAATTTACTTTTACAATCCTAACTTTTGCCTCTTAGGTGTGCGGCAGGTACGGCTACATTACCTTCTTGAGCGGTGCCCAGTTGCGTACCGAGCATTGCCGATGTCATGCCAACGCCATGCGCGTTTTCCAAAGTGCCAAAACGATGGGTTGGCCGGAACTGGTGGCAAATTTCACCATGAAATTGGAGACAGAAATTCAGGTAGCGAAATTTAAAAAAAATGGGAAATTTATATGATGATTAGGGAAAAGTAGGAAACTTTATTAGCCGATGGATTTTTTAATGAAATTTTGACAACATTTTGATGCTTAAAAATTATTAACGAAATTATTTAACTTCCCTGCTACTAACTCTACTATAAATTGAATATTTTATCCACTTATTAAATCAAAAAAAGCATTCAATATAACCTGTAATTTTACAAATTAAGGAAGCTTTCAAGTCCTTTGAGCGATCCAATGCCAAAAAACAGCTCCTTACAATGTGTGTCGAAGGAATGATCCTGTGTGCCATTGCCGTTCTCAGATCCCGGGGTGCAGGTGATTAATCCATTCCTAATTTCTAATTAAAAAATTAAATGATTAGCGAAAAATAAAAATATGATCATAAAACTCTATTAACAATAAGCTTTTTACGAACAAAACCCCACATCCATTGCTATTAACTTCAGTTAATTATAAGAATATTATTTTTTTTATTTTTTCCACTAATTTAGCCCGTCCAAATCTGTGAAGCTCGGTGATGCGGTTCGGTGAATGGAAATCTTACTCATTTGATCTTTTTAATTTATTATTTTCTGTTAACAAAAAGAATTTTTTTGGGTAAATTTGAGATCTTGTCATCTTTATATGAATAGGATATAATAATAATAATTAAAAAAAATTAATTAAAATTACTATAACCTTTTTTACCTTTTTGGAAATAATAATAAATAAAAATGATAGTTAAGGAATGAAACAGAGGATAAATACTTAAGTAAAGAATATTTTATAACGAATTTTATTCAATTTTATTTTGATTCGTGAATTTGTGCTTGTACTCTGACATCCCCCAGCCTTGTCCCATAAGCAACAATAATTTTGATAAACAACGACACAATTGTCATCATTGGTGGAAAATATTTTTCCAAAAACAAATTAAATGATCGAAATAATTTATAAATCTTTAATTTTAATAGATAATTGGAATGGTGCTATGTCGTTACAAAAAAAATATCAAAATGGGCGTTACAAAAAAAAATATCAAAACTCAATATGTCATCTAAAAACTTTTTTGTAAGACCTGTTAGACCAAAAATATAATAGACAAAGATGTGCAGAATTTTATGCTCTATCTACTGGTATAAAATTTTTTACGAATTTAGAACAAAAATGTCGAAAAGGGTAGGAAAACTATAATTTTCGATATTTTCGACTTTTTTCGACATTTATTGTTCGAAATTCGTAAAAAAATTTATACCAGTAGATAGAGCATAAAATTCTGCACTCTTTGTCTATTATATTTTTGGTCTAATCTAACAGGTCTAACAAAAAAGTTTTTAGAAGGCATATTGAGTTTTGATATTTTTTTTTTGTAACGCCCATTTTGATATTTTTTTGTAACGACTCAGCACCATTGGAATGCCCTCACAAAGTTTTTTTTCGATTTTTTTTTGCGTTTAATGGATCAAATTATTTTAAAATTTGAATTGTTCCTTCATCTTACAAATATCCTTATCAAAAATCTAGGCTTCTTTATTTCTTAATTTGATGAGCTCACAAATCACTTTTTTATAAAAGCATAAAACTTCTCTTTATGCATAAATTTTTGTGGTCAAAATTTTGTTACTATATTATGGACACAAATTAAATACATCTACTAAAATTGGTGATAATAAAAAGTTTTTCCACTATAATTTCTATACTTTATAAAAATAGAATAGCTAGGTATATTGTTTTGGTTAATTTACTAACAATGTTGATTTCTAACCAAAGTAAGGAAAAAAATTTTAAGCCCATTTTTCTAACCAATTTATGAACCTACAATCATTCTTTATTATATTTATTATATAATTTTGGGTGTATTGAATTCGATATTTATTAATATCAAAAATCAATTTAATCTCGGCTATACTAATGTAACATTGAATATTCGATGGGGTTTAAAATGAAAACTAATTAAATAACAATGAATTTCCACTTTTTCAATTCATCTTCTCTATTGAATTAGATATTTATTAATATTAAAAAAATTTATTATCATGACAAAAGCAAAAATGCAAATAATGAGTATGACGGCAATAGCCTTAATTAATATATAAGAATTTTTTATTTTTAACATGAACCAATCTGTTTTATTTACATATAAAATTTTTTTATTTTAACAACTATATTAAGGAAATTAGCCGAGAAGACATACTAAATGCAAAATAGAAATGAAAGAGTGAAATTTATTAAATTATTTTTTGGCCAATTCATTCACTTAATTATTAGAGGCTTTGCTCAATTGCTTGTATTCATTCATAAATTTCCAAAAATTAGACCAATTACTAACATATATTTACAATTTGGTCATGTATTTCAAGGCAATAAATTAATTATTTTTTTAATTCAAGAATCCATCGTTAAATCCGTTCCAATAAAAAATCATCAAAATTTGATTTTTTTTTCTCTTTTTACAAAAAATGAAATAATTATTATGCTATTACTCTCGTGATGTTGGGTTAAATTTTGTATTATGGTTCATATAAATATTATTCATACTATGTCCAACCATTCAACTTTCCGTGGGGATGTACAACGATGGTACATTTGGTACAATTTTACATCGCAACATCCTTTCTGTCCCATTTTATCGCCGGTCACGCAACAACACTTGCGTGTCACCTTTCTCAAATATCTTATCAAAGCTTTCAACGACAAGTACCAAAAAGTTTTTATTTTATATTTTGTATTTGGTATGTACAATTTATATTTGATGAGTTTTAAGTCATTTATTTTATTTTCGAGATTATATGGTAAGTTGGAATTTTAATTGAGAGCAATCATTCTCGAAAAAATTTAAAAAAAACACACAATCTTGTATAGTTTCCTCATCAATATTCCCTATGGATTATATTTTAGTTCATTGGAATTAAATGCGCCGAAAAATTAATTGATTTTAGAACAAATTTGATTTGTATGTACTTTCTTATAATGAGCTTTGATGGGATTCTAAATTTTTAGAAATTACTGAAAATCATAGTTTAAAGCATTTTTTGGACACACATTTATGGTCATCCGTAACATTTTAATGAGCTATTTAAACCAAACTCTTTTCAAATAATTATCGTTCCATGTTTTTTAATGCAATTTTTAGAAATATCCCCTGCTGCTTCTTTTTTTCTTTAGTATATTATAGAAAAAAGGTTATAATGCTAAAAAAACTTAAAAAATCCAAGTTGTCAAGGCAAATGGTGAATAACAAAAAATGTACGGGATTTTTTCCTCTTTCCCATCATCCAGACTAACTAACTAAGTACAATGATTTAATATTCACGATCACAATCAACTAATTTTTTAACTACATCTAGAATCCGAATTCATATTCGACAATTTTTAAATTTTTATCCACCACTGGGAATTTTATCTTATTACCTATGTCCATATGTTTAGATCTTATAGTCCAAGGTTTGAAAAATGATTGCATTATACCAATGTTACATTTTTATGATTTTTTTGTCAAAATTTTTTGCGGTAGTGAATATAAAATTAACTTTTTGATCTAATGAAAGATACATAATAAATTTGATTAATGGTCCCTTTTGGGAAAATATATCTGTCCTCAAATTGAATCAATTTTCGATTTTTACCCCATAAAATTGGCCCGGAATCCATTTCTGTGCTATTAGATAAGCAAAAATGGCCAACGACCAATTGACCACGATCCTGTTCACCTCCAATGTGTTCGTGGACTTCATTGGCGTGTTCTTTTTTGTCCCACTGATCATCGTCACCATCAAACACAAGTAAAGACAAAAAAATCACATGATAATCCATCAGTAATATACCTTAGCTTTTTTTGGAAATCAGCAATAAATGGTCAAATCAATTTCGCAATGCTTTTATTCGAACATTGAGCATCGTGACCTTTATCTCCGATTATTCTTATCTACCTTCAATAGTTTTTGATTTTGTTTTATTTATAAGTTGCTTATGCTCGCTCAAAGATAATTAAGCACAATTTTAAAAGACATTATACCATTCTTTTAGATAGTTTTTTTGATTATTTAGTTTCAAATAAAATTCTAATTCCAATCCGATCCTTTATATGAGATAATCAACTGATGAGCAATACATAAAAGCAAACTGATTGAGTAATGCATAAAGCAAATAATAAAGGCTAGGCTTAATTCTAAGTTGATCTAGCCAAGCAATCTTTGCTGCCCTTAGCAAATCGAACTCTAATGATGTTTACCAAGTTTAGACTAGATCATTTTAAGCAATTAATGTCTGATCAATAATTCAAAACCAAATCAATCTAATCCCCGTTTCCCTGTATAAATATAACTTAATCATCTATATTGGCCCAAGATTAATCTACTCATAAGCATTCTCATTTTATGCTAAAGCTAGCGTTTCAAGATTCTGGGACCAACTTTAGCACCGATCTTTAGACCCCTGCACACCACCTGCCATCTGCTCATCGGGATCTACGCCTTCTGCTGTCTGTGCTCCAAGACCATCATCATCCTGCCCTACATTGTGTTCATGTTCATGGGCACCATTCCCTTCTACCAATGCTTCTTCGGCACCGGCTGGAACTTGTTGCCCCATCTGAACATCCAACCGTTGCTGTTGGTGATCGGGCTGGACCGGGTGCTCAGCATCCTATTCCCGATGTGGTAAGTGAAGGTGACGATCATTATTAAAAAACAATGGGGGTAATATACGATTACAGCATTTAACTAGCATAGTTATATATGAAAAGTTCGGTTATATAAAAAGGGAACCGATTCTTCAGATTGAAAAAATCAGGTTCGATTTTTTGGTTTACGAGATTCTGTAACTCAATGGGCCCAGTTTTGCCCTAAACATGCATTTTTTTGAAAATTTATATACATATTATACATTTCCACTCAATATATTCCAAAAATAAAATATTTAAAAATTTTATACAATTCAATTCATATACCTAATATTTCATTTTTATAAAATTAAATATATATACTCATTTTACAGTAATATCTCAAAAATGCTTTTAAGGTACAACAATCGGGGCGAGAACAAGTTGTACCTGTTCCTGGTCTACACCGGATCAAGTCTGTTCCCACTGTATCTGGGTTCACTGATGGTTCGTAACATGATGGCCAATTTTAGCGCGTAAGAATTTTTCAAAATCAACAATTAACCCCATAAATAAATTAGTGGAATTTTTACTGTTATTTGTAAAAGATGAACTTTCTAAATAGTCAAATCAGTACGACCCAACAAATTAAAAAACAGATCAAATAATAAAACAATGACTAGTGTGGCTTATAAAAATCACATTTCTACAAACTTTGTGTTGAATTTCAATTTAACACAGAATTTTTAAATATTTTCTCGTAAAATTTTTTTCACATTATATCCAAGATTCATCTAGTAGTATTTCATAATATAAAGCAGATTAAATTTTTTAAACAGTAATGAAGCATTTCAATTATTAAACGATTCATTCACTCCCCAGTCCCATGCATTGTGACTTTGTGGAGCTGGTGGGCAAGGATGGCACCGAAGTGTTCACCCTGTGCAGCATGATCTTCAACTGTGCCACCATCTGTTGCTACATAATCATCATTGCCAAGCTGGCGTGGATGACGCGCAAGGGAAAGGGTGAGAATTAAACTTTGGAATTAATAATGAATGAACGATTTGAATATTTCTATAGAGTATAAAAACTTTTTGTTCTGCAATTACAACCAATAATAGAAACAGAAAAACCATAGCTTTTCTAAATGCATTATGGTTTTTTAAATAATTTTTAGCTCTAAATTTGTGCAAAATTTTATTTAAAAGCTAATTATATAATTATTTCTGAGCAGTTGTAAAAAAATAAATTTTTACCCAACATTTTCTGAATGAAAAAGGAAAATGTTATCTTTGAACCAATTTTGAACCTTTAATGATCGGAAGATCGGAACCGACCGTTGAAATTTTATTTTGACATTTTTGTATAAAATTTTAAGCCTCGGAGATCCGTTTTTCACTCTACAAGTCTTTGACCCTGATCATGGTGATCCAAACCTGCGGATGGATGGGTGCCAATGCCGGTTACGCCTTCATACGGATGCTCAGCGTGCTCGACGATGATCAGAAGGCTGTTGCCAACTGTTGCGTGAACTATCTGAGCTCTCTGAGCACCACTTTGGAAGTTCCAGTCATCTACTTTTCGAGGTAATTAAATAGTTTATAAGTAAAAAAAAGCGAAAATTTTAGGAAATTTGAATCTAAATACTGGAAAATTTTAAATTATTATTGTTAGTAAAATGGCTTTAAAAAGGATAGTAAAATGGCTTTAAAAAAGGATAAAAAATTTTCTTAAAAAAATTATTTTTACAATCCATAATCATTGACTGGAAAACATATTTTTCATTTTTTTTGATATTTCTTTTTTTTGCAATTTTTTGATAAGCGTTCAATTTTATTCCATAAATGTAAAATGTTCCGTTCATGCTATTTATAATATTTTTGAGGATACTTTTGAGGAAAATGAATAATATAATTTTTGGAAAAAATTGAATTCTAACAGCACTGAGCATCGCAATGGTTTCAAAGCTGTATTTGGCACAATTTTTCCGCGCATAGCATCGAGCAACACAAAGGTGATCCAGGTCGCTGCTGCCAGTCGCAACATTTTGATCAGCACAATTGTACCTCACCCAACGGAACAGCGAGGAGATCACAACACAATGTGAAGGACGAGGAAGCGATTAAGGGACGTGAAAAATGATCAGATTTATGTGGATATATGATAGGTTGCCAAAATTAAAATGATCGTAATTTCAATGGTGATCGAATATCGAATGAGAGTACAACTTTCGTGGATAGTTTTGTAGTGTACATCCTATATTTAAATGACAATTTTTAGTGTTCAATCCGATATAATGCTGAAATTCATATTGGAAAATTATTTACAAACAAAAATATTTTCTCCGAGAAGTTCTAACCTTCGCCTACGTCTCTACAAGATCATACCATTCATTATCCATCACAATCTATTATCTCCGAATCTCAATTTTCTTCCCCGTTGAGAAAAACAATTTTCACTCGATTTTCAATTTAAACATAAGTGTTTTTAGCATTATTTGACATAGAAATTTCTATTCAACGGTTTTCATACCCTTGGAGACGACCTATATGATTTTTTAGAAAAAGGTGAAAAAAGTAAGGGAGCGAAAAACTACTTAAGTATCGACTACCAACTTTTCCAAGAATTTTAGAAATAAAATTATGCCGAATTGCTATCGAGAGCCTGTATTATTTCTAAAAAAACCCAATTTCCGATAAGGATGAATGAAACTAGTCGATTGATTCAACTCGATTGATTCAATATATTGTACTTATTCATTATTTAAAGTCATAGTCTAATTAATATTTTAAAGAAAAATTCGGGTTGCTTGGTCAAAGTAGTGGGTTTTTTAGTTATAGAAGAGAAATAAGAATTTTATTTAAAATCAAATATTTAAATAAATCTTCAAAATTTATAACTAAAAATAAACATATTTAAATGGTATATTATGATAACTACACATATCTAATTGAGTTGTTCAATTGTGATGAGATGGTAATATAGCCTTTAAAATTAATTTCCCCTGTGAAGATCAATGGAAATCAATATTTATTGGAATAAGAAAATTAATATTTGCATAAATCCATGACACTATTTTGATTTATTCTAATTTATTTTTCAATTGTTTCTAACCATAAACAAATGCGCAGAAAATAATTAAAACTATATACCTAAATGATCAATTGATTAGGTTGCTATCACGATTGTAAAAATACGTTGTTAATTTATATAAAGCAATTAACATTTTTTATTAAAAAAGCTCTTACAATATCTTTAATCATAATCAATTTATAATAAATCAAAAGTATAATAAATTTTATTTTTTTATTTTTTGATAGAATAAAATTAAATACGAAATAAAATAATTTACACAAATTGCAATTTTATTTTGATCATTTTTTGTTTATAAATCGAAAAAGTATTATTATAATAAATTCTAGATGTTAATATTAATAATAATTGGATTTTGTCTTTGTATCCATGAATACGATGCCCACAAAGATTATAATGGCGGAAGGGCAGCACCTTTAAAAGGAAAGGCAATTGAATATCGTGATAGCGAACATTCACAGAACGATTCTAGACCGGCCAAAAATTTAAAACATGATCAAGATCAATCTAAGAATAAAGAAATTAATAATTATAATACTGTCCCAAATGATTACGGTAAAGGAAAAGTCAAAAATCAAAAAGAGATTGAAAACAAATTTCGAGCAAAGAAATTCGCTAAGCAATTAGAATTTCATTATGGCAAAACTGATAAGGGCCATGAATACCATACCTGGGCAAGGGGGGGGTCAGACCCCCCCC
>LDKF01000056.1:78750-115001 GCA_001026735.1 Rotylenchulus reniformis | reverse complement strand
CCTTGCCCACCTATGATGAATACGATGCTAGCTATAATATAGGTTCAGATAGCGAGTATATTGATGAGGAAGAATACCATGATGGTAAAGAAGAATGGCATCCGGGAAGTAGTGACCTGGAATCGGACAAATCAGAACCATGCCAAGATAGTTATGGATCATCCGCCGAAGAAAACGAATATCTGCTGGCTGGAACAAACTGCAACAAAAAGAGAAAGAGAAGTGAGAATAATATCAAAAACACATTAATTAAAAATAAAAGATTAATTAAATTAAAATAATAAATAATGGATATATTTTAACATCTTTTGATTATTTTAAAAATTATTTTTTATGTATAGCCGTTATTATGCGAACCCGTAAAGAAAAATTCGATTTGGTTAATAAATTTATGGAGAAGAAGGATGCCTACTTGGCCCAAACAGGTCCTACAACAGCGAAATTATGCAGAGAATTGGACAAAGAAATTGCGCAAGAAATGGGCATAACAGTCAGCCTTTTTTATAATCTGAAGTGCGAATTGGGATTGTCAGGTAAAAATGATTGAATTAAAGCAAAAATTGTTTTAAATAATAAAATTTTATACATTAAGTTAAAAAATTCTTTATAGCATAACTATTTTAATATTTTAATCAATTAAATCTGTGAAACTTTGATTTTACATAAATTATTTTTTATCGAATTTCTGAACGATATTAGCAGAATTTTATAAAGTAAATATTTTTGCGAAAATATTTGCAAAGTGCTCTGGCATTTTTTTTTGATAAATAATTGGTAAATAATCAATTTATTAATAATCTACGAGCTGATAAATAATTTATTTACATAAATTAAATAATTTGAATTGATTTTAAAGGGTATCAATTTTTAAATTTCATTTAAAAAATCAGCTATTATTTTCATGTTGCATTATAATAAAATTCTCTCCAAAATTTAGAGAATTCCTATAAATATTATTCTCTGAAAGAAAAAAAGCAAAAGATGGAGGAATACACAAAATTGAAGCGACAAAATCCCCGCATGACTGACACAGAAATCGCCAAAAGATGGAAGATCAACAAGGCTACACTTGTCAAATGGAAGGCCGATTTTGGCCTTAGTGGTAACTAATTTAGTGAATAGGATGATATTAACCATTTTTTTTAAATCAAACCCTATTAAATAGGCCAATAACTGTCTAATAGTTTTAAATGTTAAAAAAATTGTTGGCAACAAAACAGAATTAAATTTTGTTTCAAGGAATTAATTTTCAAAAAAAATTACACATTATTTCTACACTGAGATTTTTGCGAACATATCAAATTAATTTATATTTTGAATATTTTACATAATTTTATTTTTTAAAGGATTTTATTGATATGTATATTTTTATAGGATTTAAACACATCTAAATTAAATTTTAACAAAAAATTTGCCATTTTAATTCTTTCCTTCAGAACCACACCGCTATACGGAGGAGCAAAAGCAGATATTTGTACGGAGATACAATGAGCTAAAAAAAGAAAATCCAAATTTAACTGAAAGAGACATTTCCAAAATGTTTAAAGTGGGAAACTTTAGCATTTTGAGATGGAGAAGGGAAATAGATCCGAATTTTACTCTGAAGAAGCGGCCAAAAGGCTTGATTTATTGCCATTAATTCCAATTAATGAGATTAATTTATGGTATATAAAACAATTGATTTGAATCATGCATTTGGAGTATAAGCCTAATAAAAAATAGATTTACCTATTTTGGCGAATATTTTCAAAATTCATACTTTAAAATAATTTTATTATAAATTTGTTCATAATTTAAGAAGGTATCAATGAAAAAATTAAATATCATTAAAAAATCTAGCAATTTTTATTTTTTCTTTAAGCTCCTCCAACAATTGCATCGGACCAGGAAAAGATGGAATTGATCAGCAAATTCGATGCAATGAAAGAAAAATACAAAAAATTGAAAAGGTTTAAAAATCGAACGGAAATGGAACATGAAATGGCACGCGAATTGGGCACAACACGAGCGCAAATTTATTGGTGGAGAAAGCAATTCAATGGTTGGTATAGGGATATTTAGGGATGATCAATTTTTGGGTTTACAATTTTTGGTCATTTTTTATACCGAAATTTCACTTCTGAATTTTTCTGTTTGAGCATCGAAAAACAAATTTACAATTTATTTTTGCTATGAAAATATACTTTTATGATTCAATCATATAATATGTTACGATCCTTATACATAACAAATAAAATTATATATTATATTAAAATTTTTGAAAAAAAGACACTTGGAAATCCAAAAAAAAATTAAATAAATGAAATGCAAAAAAGCGAGCAAACGATCCAGCACGAATATTAACCTATCAAATAATTCATAATCATTAAATCCATCCTTATGGACACTTTGGTTAGAAAATAAAAATAGGCAAGGAAAATCAAAAATAAATAAAAACAAAATTATCAAAGGATCAAATTTTAGAGGATGTCAATGTTTATAGAAATTGATCATATTTAATTTTAAGAATTAATAAGGAAGAAAGTTGAGTTAAAATCAAATTATAAATTTGGAAATTTCAAAATTTTTGGAATTTCAAACCAAATGTTTTTTATTTTTAGTGAGGAAACTCCGCACAAACGAAGAAAGGTTGGATGTTGCACGACAGTACAAAAAACTGAAAAGTGAAAATCCCGATTGGTCTGATGCCAAATGTGCCAAAACCATGGGCATTCCTCCTAGCACGCTGAATAGGTTGAAGAAACTTGTGGATGAATAATAAAGATAGTAAACAATATTTATTTAGATTTTTTAAATAAAGTTCATATTGTTATTGTACTGTTCGCTTAATTTTGCTTTTTTGAGTAAATATCATTACTTTGTCGCAAGTTTTTTGTTTTTAGATAGGGTTGCTATTTTATTTTTACCGGCTATTATCAGGAGTACTTTTAATCTTCTTATCCGAATTTTTAGATGTCATTATTTAGAGTAAGAGTGAAGGAATTCTCGATCCAATTTGGACCAAAAATAAAAAAAGCTTTAAAAATTATTTTACGATTAGAAATGGGGTGGAATCCATATCTGCTGACGTCAGATTTGACGTGTAAACGCTATTAAAAGTATTTCTTTTGCGTGCTGAGTCATTTCGCAAAAAATATCAAAATGGATTTTTAATATAGCGTTAAAATTATCATGAAAAATTAAATAAAAATAAAGAAAAATATTTTGTTTTTTATGTATCTGATTTATTTGCCCAATTATTTCTTCCTCAACCAAAATTTTTTGGCGAGTTTTCTTTTTAACGATTTTTACAGCCAAACTTATCTTAAAAGACCAAAATTCATTGCTTGACATCGACTTTTTTATTCAACTCCATTTAAAAAATTTATTTCTACCTATATTATCATTTAAAAAATTAGAAATAAAAAGAAATTGGATTGAACTGCTTTGAACCCTCTTCGAAGCGAATCTTTCATTGAAGTGACAGAGAAATATAACAGCAAAGGAGTACACAGAGAAAAGGTATAGAGAGAAAATTCATAAATGAAAACTTCCTCCTCATAAAATCTTAGAGTCAAAAATAAATTTCCAATTCAATGGAATTTTTACGACGATTTTATAATTTTTTATTTTTATTTAATTTTTTCATAATATTTTTAGCATTATTTTGCATTAAAATCCATTTTGATACTTTTTGTAGAACGCTCATTTTGATAATTTTTTGCAATTGACACTTTTTGCGAAATGACCTAACACCTTTCTTTTGAGACAAGTCGCCTCAAAAAATTCCGCGATCCTTATGATTTTTTCATTTCAAAAAAAAATATTTTTTAAAGCGTCCTAACCTCTAGTGAAATCAATGGTCTTATAAATAAATTCGGACGCAAGATTCAAAACTTTAAAATCCAATTAAAACACAATTTTGCAATCTTTTTTACCTAACAATGTGGTGGAAAAGATCCTTCATTATTACCACAACAAAAAAATTCATAGCCCATTTATGTCGGATCATAATCACTTTGAAGAAAAATTTTCCAGACATTTCTTAAAAATTCCAGTATCGAAATGGATCCATCCTTCTCGCTTCTACAGTCTCAACGATCCGAACAGACCGAACCCGTTGATTCTTCGCAAAGGTGTTGCTCCATCGAGCATGGCCCACCGTTGCTTTCTGACACCTTCAGCCAATTTTCGGGCGATCCGCCCATTCGACGGCGGGCCATTGCCGAGGAATAGTTTGGCCAGTGGAAAGTACGGCACGGGTCCATCCTGATTCATGCTCAGGGAATCACCATGGAACCGCTTGTCAAAGTCAAAATGGGATACGTCCAGACGGTCGAAAGCTCGTTTTGAGAGACCAAAAGTTTGTTGCTGTTGCTGTTGGCTGAAACAAAATTTAAGGGATAAATTTTAAGTAATAAATATATAATAATTTTTCTATATTTTAAAGTAAATAAAACTTTTACTTTTGGTAGTATTTTTGAAAAGGGATGTTCTTAAATGTGAATAATAAATAGTCTATCAAAAAAAGGATATTTATCTTCTTATATTTTTATTCTGGATTCGAAAAATTAATAAAAAAATTTATTCATGATAATTTAAATTGGTTGTTCTGGTGTATAAATTATTAAAACTTATTTTTTTGGTTATTCTTTGTTTATTTTTTCTTTTTAAACAATCTGCTAGGTTATATTAATTAACAGTAAAAGATTTTATTTGAATAATAAATATACGTTATAAAATTTTAAAAAATTCTATAACGCTCACTTTTCTGGTGCAATGATATTCTGATCCGCAGAAAGAGGCTCATCAATTTCATACAACGGTTCAACAACCAAAAATGCTCTTTGGATGCTGAGAGCGAACAGAGACTTAAATAAAAGTAAAAAATTTTTTCTTATAATAGTTCCTGAAAAAAAAACTTACAGTTTGAAATTGCAGCAAAACCAGAACAAAAAGCAGACTTCCGCAGGCCATTTGTAAATTCATAAAAAAATTTGAATTTAAAAATCTTAAAAATAAAATTATTCTTCTTTTCAAGAATTTTTAGAAACTAAAATAATGCCAGGCCATGAAAGTAATATGCCTTTAATAGCAAAAATGGATCGTGCGCAGATACAAGATTGGCCCTAATGAGTTTGTTAGAAAAGATGGTATAATGAGGGGGAGGAAGACCCACGCAAATGAAAGATGTGGTCGGGAAAACATGTACTTCCCTAATTATTCTGACTATATAACTTTTTCAACTCATTCTCGTCCAAAATAAGGACTTTTTTGGAATTTGCAAAAATTTGTAGATGCGCAAAATGCATCAAAAATTGTGAAAATTGAGTAAATTCCAGTAAAAAATTGAAAATGAGTAAAAATTTACTAAAAATGTTAAGTAGAATTCAATGATGGATTTTTGACAAATATTTTCGCAAAAAGGAGCTTTTATAGATAAATTTCTAGCGAATTTTCATTATAATTTGATTTTTCGTCAAATAAAAATATATTAATTTTATGCGCTCTTTGCTGATTAAACTGGTCAAAAAGAGTTGGTTGCTTTATTATTATTAAGGGGGAGGGGCGAAATCCATGTTTTGTCTGTGTCAAATAATTGTGATAATTGGACGGAAATGCCAAAAATGCAATCCACTTTTATATGTTCTCCAAACCAAATACCTAGTTTAAAAATGGTGGCCGGAAAGGCGTAAATTTAATCTTGTCAATATGTCTAGATCTAAAATTCGAGCAGCCGACCGAAAATCTCGGCTTGTTTATTCTTCAATAAAGGAGTGGCTTTCAAATCTATGACCAAATAATCTTTTGATAAGTAATATACAAAACGATAAAGCTATATCTTTAGCATATAAATATTCTCTTAATATATTTTTAGTATCCAAATAAATTATTCAATATTTTAGTCGTGGTTACGAGTTTTAAAAATGAAAAAAAACCAGTGAGATAAGTAATCATGTTAAAAATTAAGTTCTGGAAGCGTAATATATCTTTTATTTTTAATAATATATTGGTTGATTAATAAGTTTAACTTTGGATCTTGAGAACAAAGATAATTGGTATTGAATTTTTTTTCTAAATTATTTTCAATATATGGGTTGTTTTTTAAATTATTTTCAATATATGGGTTGCTATTTTTTCTCATGTTGACGTTTACGACAAAAAGGTAAGGTAAAATCGGAAGCATTTGACGTCGACGAAAAACTAATCCTTATGCCCTCATCATCTTCATTCTTCTATTGCGTATAGTTTTATCTTGACGAAGTACAAAATAACAAAGAAAAAATATAAATGCTTTATATTTAAAAGGAAATAAAAATTTACTACGAGGAAATATTGCAGCAAGTTTAAATAATTTATGCTAGAGAGGCAAACTTGTTTTTGTTGTGCCAAATTGATAAGTTCATTATGGAATAAATGATTGATGGGCACATAAAGATTAATTAATTGGAAAAGGAAATGGTAATAATTAAAATATGTTTGCATTTTTGTAGTGTATAAAATTCAAATATTTAATATGAATATAAAATCAATGATATTTTAGTTGATATTATGGATTATAAAAATTTATTTCTCTTTTTATATATTTATTTTGACATAATTAAAAAATTATATCCCACTCTGTAAAATAAAAATAAAAATATTTTTAAGTAAAAAATTAAGTTACATAATTATAGTTAATTGAATATGGAAATTAATCATTAAAATTTGAATTTTTTTGCAAAAGTAAGGATTTTCATTTATTTCGCACCGTTGTTGTGAGGGTGCGAATCGTTACAAATCGTTACAAAAAAATTATCAAAACCAAAACGTTCCCCAAAAACTTTTTATGTAAAGATTGCTTGCGCATATCCTCCAGCGCTAAAATTGCAGAATTTTATGCTCTATCTTCTGGTATTTTTAGTTTTTCGAAATTCGAACAAAACGTTCGAAATTTTCGCGAAATGTGAAAATTTCGAATTTTTCGAATTTCGAAAAACTAAAAATATCAGCAGAAGATAGAGCATAAAATTCTGTACAACTTTTCGCTGGAGTTTTTGATCTAACAAATCCTAACAACGTATTGGGTTTTGGCACTTTTTTGTAATGCCCATTTTGGCATATATTTTTTTTGTAAAGTCTCAGGCATCGTTGTGAGAATGATTCGTTCTTTTGTTAAACAAAATGGATCATTTTGGTTTAGAACATTTTGGTTTAACAAAATTTTGTTAAAACAAATGTATGCGGATGATAGAGAATTCTTTTGGTTCTTAAACTTCCAATTAAAAGTAAAGCCTTAACTTCAATCCAAAAATGGTTTTATTTTAAATTATCAATTACTTACTACAAATTTAATTTTTTGAAAATTAAAGAACAAAGAATCGCCCACATCGTCTTAATTAACATTAATATAGAGGAACAAAGCATAAAAATCACGATCAAATACAAATTTTTAACCTGACAATACATGTACATGAAAATGGTAAAATGAACTATTCGATGGGGAACTTACAAGTTAGATACATAGAGATGTTAAG
Source organism: Rotylenchulus reniformis (assembly GCA_001026735.1). Lineage (NCBI taxonomy): Eukaryota > Metazoa > Nematoda > Chromadorea > Rhabditida > Hoplolaimidae > Rotylenchulus > Rotylenchulus reniformis. The sequence goes on along the minus strand of LDKF01000056.1, from coordinate 107,505 downwards.
GTTTTTAATTCTAAAAGGCGGTTTCTTAAAGTAATAAAAGCTCTAATAATGAGAGAAACCTTAAAAACTATTCGGCCACCAATGATTAAATGAGTTATACATACCAGATGGCAATAACAAATTTTTGGACCAACGACGTCAATTGACATGCACTATATACCAAACTGCTTTTTGCATTCTAAGTTGTTCGGTCTTTGAACAAATTTATGTATCAAAAAGATGGGGCATACAATCGTATAATTACTGTCACATTACCGTTGATTTTAGTAACATTATTATCTTGATGGAAAAAATTACAAAAAGGGCAAAGCTATCCCAAGCTAAAAGGGCAAATTTGAGAAAAGTTATCTTCTTGGAACTATAAAACACCTCGAAGATAAAAGATATTTTTTTATGTATTTTGAAAATAAAGTTAATAAAATAAATTGTGCTTTAATGCGTCCATTTTATTAGGTTTGGAAAAATTTATAAAGTTGATTCCATCTTTCATTCCATCCTTTTATTATCATTGAAAAGTACAAAGAATATTTTGCATAACTCAACAGCATCCATAATAACATAACAAGTCTTCTTTTGACTTTAACTAAAGCGGGGATTATGGAAAATTTATTACCAAAAGAAGTCCGATTTCTCTGCGTTATTTTCTATGAAAACAATCAACAAGGAAATTGGTAAAATAAAAAGTAAAAACATCCATGTTTTGCATAACTTTACGACATCTTTATTAGCATAATTACATCTTGTTATAGGCCAGAGATTGAAAATTAAATTTTCCTTAAAATTAGTTTTTATGAAAAATAAATGTTATATTTGCTTGTTTATCATTATATTCCCGTGGATAGATAAAATTAAAAAAAATTCAATCATCCATAAGAATAGGAACAATTCAACAATTTATGCATGTTAAATTATTTTTTTATCTATAATTTCGCCCTTTATGTTGTAATATACCTAATTTCCCTACACACATGCCCTCTGATTAAAGAAAAATAAAATCTGCAACAAATTTATGAGATGTAAGAATGCACTAGAAAAATCTTTTTTATAGATGAATGCTACTAGATTTTGGTTAACTCCCTGACATTAGTTTTTTTTTTGCAATTCTGCAAAATTTCCGCATCATTTTGATGACATTTGATATGCCACACACAACGGGGCATGGGAAGATGGGATGATGTATAGTAAAATGTAAGACTAATTGAATTATTTGGCCAACGTGACCAAATATCTTATTCGTGTGTCTATGAGAGAAAATTTTACAAAAACAGAAAGTTTTTTCTCCATTTTGACGAAATAATTGAATTTTAAAATTATTTTGGTAAAAATTTTCTAATTTTTTGAATCCTTTTCTTTAACATACAGTAAATATGATTTTTATGCTGCAAAATGCCAACAAATTTGTGCCATTTTGGCATCACAATCAAAATTCATTGATTGATATCTTTATTAGACAAATTATTATGGCTCCGATCACTTCAATCGCATCGGTCCGAACAATCCGAACCCATGAACTCGACCCCTGCTGGACCCGGATCTTTGGACTTTTTGTGCCCATCTCCGCTGCTTGCCACTCCTTGCATAAGTGGGCCGGGGCATCAGCAATTTCTGAAGTGGAGAATAGTCAGTGCGCATGTCGTCGAAACCCAACGCGGACACGTCGAGACGATCGAAAGCGCGCTTGTCGGTGCGGAGCAGAGATTCTTTGGTGGATCTGAAAAGGATACATGAGTTTATATTTTTATGTATATTCAAGATTTGCAAAAAGTGATTTGGCAAGACAAAAAATTAGGTGATAATTCTATCATAAAAATACAGCGGTCAAACTTTAAGTAACAAATTTATTTTTTTAACAAGACTAGTTTGCACTTGGAGGTACAGTATGAAGTTGATTCAATAGTTTTACTGTGCTTTTTAAAAAGCTTTGCAAATTTATTTTATAAGGTATAAGTCTTCTAAACAAATTTTACTTGTTCAGAAACGCCTTAATAAATTAAAATGACATTTTAAAATAATATTTACTTAATAAATTATATTTAATTTATTAACTTTTGGAGAAGAAAAAGTAGTTAATGGTTCATAAAAACAAGAAGAATATATAAGTAATAGAATTATAAGGTAAGAATTATCAGTAATTTAATTTTAATTTTTCTTGGAAAGCACTTACTCATCAAGGAATCGTCCAACTGATGGTGGCGGGTAAAGGAAGTTGAATGCATGGATGACCACCGAGGAGAATTGCAGCATCAGCAGAGTGTACAAAAATACATTTTTCACGGCAAGAAACGGCATTTTGGCAAGCTTTTTGTATGGATTCTAAAAATAGAAAATGATTTTCAAGGGAATGAGAATCAATGGATGGATTATGGAGAGTCGTGAGTTTTTGATATGTGTCGAGAATGGTTTGGCTCATAACACATTTATAAAGGCTCCTTAGTCTATAGTCTGGGAAGTCCTAATTGGGACCGACATCTCTCCGCCGTTAATTACGCAAATGTATTGAGGCGAAAGTTTTCAAAGCACTTTTCCATTATTTTTGTGCACAAATAACTACGGAGGTGGAGGACCAAATTGGACTCATCGGACATCCGAAAATCATTAAAATGATCACCTTTTGCCGTTGCGTAGGTGTTTGCCTCCCTTAGGTGCGGTCGTTGGAGTGTTAAGAAATTTTGATTTGCAGTTTTTCTATGAATGCAAAATTTTGCAAAGATGCAAATTTAAGGGAGATTTTAATTAATTAGTACCTTTTTAGGGTTCAAATAAGTTAGACTTTTGAACTTTATTTGGTGCAAAAATATTATACCTTTTGAATTAATTGAAAATAGCTTTTGCAAAATCCCATTCATATTTAGAATTTAAAGATACAGAAGAATATAAATAATTAAATGGCTAATATTAATTATCATAAAAAAAATTTAAAAATAAATTACCAGAGAAATCACCATTACATTAAAAAATTTCATAAAAATGATATTGCAAAAAAGAGAACTGAATTGAAAACCTTTAAATTTAAGCGAATGTCCAAGGATTTTATTGCAATCTTTTTAAAAGCAAAAAATATAGTAACTAAAAAAACCATAAAATATATATTAGATAAATATATGGTTTTGTACTACAACAAAAGTTTCTTGCCTTAAAAGCATCCCATTCTGAAAAATGCCGTAATTATGATCCAATTGGAGAACAAATATTTATTATTAATAAAATAAAAATGTTTTGGATCCATATAAATTATGTTTTTCATAAAATTTTATAACGAAAAATTTACTGCTTTAAATAAAAGCTCATTGCAAAATTTATTGTCTGCATGGTATCGCGTTTAATATCTTTCTAGTTTTTATTGTGAATTTAACACAATTTGGTTTTGGGATTTTTTATTGGTTCTTTTGTATGAAAGAGATCAATGCTTTAAACTAGAGAATACTGTTGATATAGATTTATTATGGGTGGAGTTTACATAAACCACAAACTACAATTATCTTTCATAATTTTTTAAAATAAAATTCATAGATTTAAAAACCAGTGGGTTGTGAAAATCGTTAAAAACCCGTGAAAATTTCTGAAAATATGAAACAGATCTTTGAAGAACAGCCTTGATTTGTAAAAATTCAATACTTTTGAAAATTTGAGCATTCGAGACTTATTAGTAGATAATAATCTACTGTCTGAATAACGAACCTTTTTCCACGAGTGTCGGTCGGTATTGTTGTTTTTTGTCCGATAACTTATCGTAGCCCGTTTGCTCATCGGTAAAATGACGAGTGAGGAAGCGAACTACCTAGCTATCTACCTAAATTATGGCCTCTTAAAGTGCTGCCGCAGGCAATTTGCCAGCAGAATGTACGTGGATGAAACGGCATACTTCACGTTTGTTTGGCCCATTTAACTGTTTAGGTTTCCGTTACCGTCCTCCAAAAAATTCCCTCTCATAACATTAAAGACAATTCATTAAAACGAATTAATGAAAAGATTTAAAAATTTGATTTCAGGCATTTTTGGACAATAGGTATGTGAATGGTATTCTTTTTAATTGAAAAAATATGAAGAGTAATCGCGAATCATCTGAATGTTGTTGAGTCTATATAAAATATTTAATTAATTATCTAGTCACTAAAAATAAAAAAATATTTATGTACTTCTTCAGTTTCGCTATTTCGTAAAATATTTTTACCTTTTTGTGTCCATAAGAGTGGATGATGTTGTTACTAAAATAAACGAACAAATTTGGTCAATTGATGATTTGAAAATAGGTTTCATACCTTAAATTTCATCTTTTCGCACTACTTCTTACTAAAAAATTCTTAAAAGGTGGTGCACCCTATCTGATCGCATCAAATAAAATTGCATAACAATGATTGGATCAATTGGGTTTTTGCTCTCGAGGCCAATCGAACTAATCAATGCCTACATATGTCGGCTGTTTCCTTCCTGTCCTGCAGATGATCGTTGAGATCATCCGCGGGATCAAGAAGGATGTCTTCGACGATCCTACGCTGATGCGACGGCACAGGAATCGAAGAAGCAGGAGGCCACGTTGAAGCAATAGCTTCTGAGGCAATTGCTCAATTGTGTTCCTTATAACTTTTTGGAGGTTGGTGTTGAGGGGAGTTTACACTCTTCCTCATGCCACGCATCGACCCGGTATTGCACGGATCGGTGCACCTTCCCCTCCCAGGGGAGGTTTAAAATAAAAATTCACTGACCTTTGTGTCGGGTTGAGGACAAATGGAGCCTGAATAGTTGAAATTTTTATTTAATTTTAATAATAGTACGAAGACTGAAGAAGTACATAAGTTTAAGCTTTTTTCTTTATAACAAATTATAAAATAATTTATTCTAATAGCTTTATAAGGTAACATTATATTTGGTAAACCTTTTATAAACATCAAAAAATTCATTGTTAATATCACATGTTTAACCAACTGGGTGTTGGAAGATTTATAAAAAAATGGTTTTTTGAAAAATTTGAATTAATTTTTGAGGACATGAAAAATGTTTAAAAAGTTGATAAGTAACAAAAAATTTGGAATACAAAAAAATGAAAAATTGCATACGAAAAGGATGGAATTTATAAATAATATTTGTAGCAAAACTGCTAAAATAAAAAACAGCAAATAATATCAGGAAATTAAGATGCATAATTTAATAAAAAATAAATAAATTTGCATTACAATGTTTGAGCTACCCCATTCTGAAATAATAAAGTAAAATTTTTTTAGAAATTCCAATGAAAAATCAATAATTAACGCGAATTGTAGTGAAATTTCTATTTTAGAAGAAGAATATTATCCTAGGAAAAGGGGAAGCATTTTTGCAAAATGGGCATTAGTGCCCTATGTGCAAGAAAATCGATTTCATAGTGACCATTCCTCTTGGCCTAAGGCAGATGGCCATTGGTCCGGCTTCTCTCGTCTGAGTCTGACTCCATTGGCAGAATAACTACTCATTGGGTGAAGAAATTGAATAGAAAACAATTGAGCGAAAAAATTTCCCATGAAAATGGTATTGGCAATGAAAATTGGGTTTCATCATGGTGTTACATATTTTTTTTACCAAATGATTTAACATGATTTTTTTTTATTTTATAAGTGTGCCATTGCCATCATTTTATTTTTATTTTATTTTGCCCTGTTTTCGCATCTTTTTGCGAATTTCTAACAGATTTAGTGTTTGTTTATTTTCTTTTTTATTAATGGTGCCAGGTTGTTGAAAAAAGGTGACAAATGTCATAGTCAAATGACAAAAGTAAAACTTTTTAGTTAGACTTATTAGACAAAAAGTAAAAAAGGCAAAATGGTTCAGAATTTTATGCTGATTCGAATGGTATTTTTATTTTTTTCGAAATTCGGCCAAAAAGTTCGAAATATCCCTTAAAAACTGTATTTTTCAGTATTTCGGGTAAATTTCGAACTTTTTGGCCAAAATTCTAAATAATTTTTATACCATTCGAATCAGCATAAAATTCTGCACATTGCTATTCAATGTATTATTATTATCTTCTTTTTTATTGAGTTGCATTAATATACTTTTCTTTCACTTTAATTGTTTAAATAATCCTTGATTTTTTAATTAATGGCAAAATTTTACGTGTATAAGAGGATCAATGAATCACTTTTTAAATGACCGGATCAGATGATCAGTTCATGTAAGCATCTTTTATATAATCCATTGCCTTTTTCAATTTGTTCATTGAAAAAACAGAAATTTTAATGTCAAAAACTTTTCCATTTATAGTTAGGTTCACCTTATTCCGATTTAGAAGTTGGATAGGGAAAACTTTTGAAGCTTTTTGAATAATATGATAGTGATTTAAGGTTGGATTATTTTTTCTAATTTAGATGATTTGATCCTAATCTGATCAAAATTTATTCAGATCTTAACCCAGAGCATTTGTGAGGATAGTTTTTTTGTTTTTGATGATCCGACCTTTGGACAGGATAATTTAAATTTGGATCTCATAAAAAACATGAACAATCTCAGACTTTACTGTACATGGGGTGCTAGGTCGTTAAAAAAGCTATGCATGCTGTCGGCGAAAAACTAATGTGGCAAAATTTTAAACATTTAAACCTTGTTTAACCACGTTGATACTTAAGATGCCAATTAGATAGAATTCGATATTATAATGTTATGGTTATGTAGAAAATATAAAACTGTTTATAAAGGAATCAATAATGTTCATTTCATCAGTATAAAATATTATCGCTCAGGAATATCAATTTAAACTTATGTTTGCTGAATATTTTTTAAAGCAAAAAGTCGAGAAATGTATTTAAAAAATTCGACAACTTATTTATTTCAAAGATAAAAGAATAAAAAATCTTGTACAGCATTTTCGGTCTTATCATTTGGTGTGAAAAGGTTATTAAGTATTGTTTGGTTCTAAAATTGCATCACATCAACAAATTCAGCCTCATTTCAACATTCCATCAAACATCCACCGATGGTGACTCCCAGTTGAAAGGGTTGTCGGCAGGCACCGATTTTTCGGGGCTTTTGATCAGTAGTTTGGATGTCTGATCGAGCACCCGTTGGGACCAGTCAATGTCGAAGGGGTCGTCGGCCTTGGCCAGGGATCGCTCCAGAACGGAAGGTCTGTAGAAAAAATAATAAAAAGATAATGACCAATTTGTCTTCATAGAAAACAGGTTTAAAAATTTATTATTTAAATAACAAAGAAATTTTTGAACGATAAAATTTGTCATTGCAGTACTTTTTAAAAAATAGAATTCTAGAATATTGTTTCACTTAAACATCATGACATTGCCCTTTAACAACCCATTAAAATTTGTTTAATATTATTATAGATTTGAGAACACCAACTTGAGGTTGTTTTTAATCTAATAGAACAATGATTTTTTTTAATTTCTTGAAAAAGCTATTTTTGAATAGGTTACAAATTTATAATAGATTAAATTTTAACGATTGAACTCTAAATTTTTGATTTATTACTTTTTAGTATAGTTTTTAATTGTTAAATAGTTATACCATTATTTGAGCAAATTGGACATTTTTTAATTTTTTTTATTTTATGGATCAAATAAGTTTTCGGTATTGCAACAGGTTTTTATTAATAGATAAGTCAGAACTTGAAAAACCCCAATTTTAAAAATTGATAAAATTTATTTTTATGTAATATCTTATGAGGAACCTTACCCCTTGGGCGGACTCTGTGCCGGATGCTCTTCCTGCAACAGTTGGTATTCAATTTGGCGCGATGCCTTGCGGACACGGCTGGTGGAGGCAGCGGAGGTAGGAGTTGCCGAATCCGGCACAGTTTCGTCCGCAGAAAATTGTCGTTGTGGTGCCAGTGTGCAAGCCGAATCTAGAAAAAAAAGGCTTATGATTTGTAAATAGAGGATTTATAAGAAGGAAACATCCTTATAGAGTCATAGATTAATCTAAAAACACAAAACCATAGATAATATTTATAAATGGCTTAGTGTCAATTAAAAGGATACAAACTAAATTTTTAGGGTTTTGTGTTGAAACTTATGAGAAATTTAGAGTTAATAATCCATTATGCCATTATAAGACTTTAACGTCCAACTTCTTTGAAATGCACCTAAAATTTAAAATTTTTTAATATCGAACCCATAGAAGCCATGGACATTGGCCGTTGTAGTTGTTGTCCATTGCTACCTCGGCCCCCGTCCGGCCAGTCGCATGCCGTACCAAAGGACTGTGAATGCGGGAAGCGTGTTACCCAATTTGTCCCTGCGGGATTCTGCAGTGTTTGCAGGGATCCGGCCCTCTGTAGGGCCTGCTCCAGCCAGTCGTCGGCACGCGCGGATCGGCACGAAGTTGGGGCAGTGCTTTCGTAAATTGGTGTGTGGTGGAATGGATCCGCTGGGGAGGGACTGAAAATGTTGCAATTTAGCCAATTTTTAATTGTTAATTGAGAATCAATAAATTCAACAAAAAAATCTTCTATTTTACACTAATTATTATATTAAATTAATGAATGTAAAATGTGGTAAATATTTTTGTACACCCAAAATTTCGATTTTCATTGTAATAGGAAATAATCTATGTTCCATTTTTTCGAGCTTAAGAAATTGTGCTATTGCATTTTTTTCCAAGATTAGATATTGTGCTCATCGAGTTTCCATTTTAATATATTTTTAGATTTAATTATTTTATTTTCAACGACTTAGACCTTTCCGTCAGGTTGTAGCCAGTCGGTATCTGTTTTTCTTCCTCCGGAATCGTTGGCGGAATCGATGGAGACCAACTATGTACTAAACTTTTCCTGTAAATTTGGAACATCTGGAATTTTCTTACATTGGGCCAAACTGGGAACTGTGTGTGGCATGGTACGATAGAAATTGTTCTTGGCATCTACACCATTTCCCCAATTGGCCCAGTCACATACGCCGGTGTTACCTGAAAACAATTGGATGCTATTATTGTTGGAAATTTATAATTTATGGTATTTTAGAGTTTAGGAAACATTTGCTTTTATTTTGGGGTTTTTTAGGTGAGTAATCATTGCTCCGTAACTTGATATAAAAAAGAGTTTTCTCAATTTCTCACCCTGAATGAATTTTTTTTAGATTTTTGATTCGAGCGGGAAAACTTGAAATCTTTTTGAGACATGCTAAATAATTAAAACCTATGTTCTTTTATGTGGAAAGTGCATCCTATAAAAAAGTTCAGAATCCCATTACCTATTAACTCAAGGATGGAAATATCTAGCCAAGTCTTATTTCACCGAATCACAAATGAGAAAAATTTGATATCAATTTTGGGAAAATTGGAATTTATTGGCTCCGGCTTCGGCTCTTCAAAAATTTTTGGCTCAGGCTCCGACTCTAGCTCAGAAAGCTCTAGCTCCGACAATGAAAATTTTTGGCTCTGCCTCGTTAAGTAAAAAGCTCCGACTCTGGATTCAAAAAATCGACTCCAACTCTCAAAAATTTTGGCTCCGGCCCGACTCCAGCTCCGAAGATTAGCTGTGGAGCTTCTATCACTGATTTGATTGATATTCGTTTGTTTTTTATATTGCCCAGTTTTTCACCTTGTTTTGCTTGTAACATTTTTAGCAAATTAATGTATTCCATAAATCGAACCTGCGGGATTTGTTGCTTGCTGCTGCTGTTCTTCCGCTTTAAAATCATCGTCGCCCTCCCAAATGGGTTCGTTGTACAGTGAAACTTTCGTTGAGCTGCTGGGCCTATGGCTTGCCGGTGGCAGCGAATTGAAGCGGCTAAACACAGGCTTGGGACCCGGCAATGGCACAATGGGCGCGGCATGCACTTGCGGGCCACGCATAGAGGCCTAAAATGCGGTAAAAAGTTCAAAAATGAATCTTCTGCACTAGTTAGCACAGATTTTTTGAATTCCGAAAGCAATTTGCACCTCTTAAAATTCCCGCCCTACCGTTCGCTCAAACAAGTTCGGGTTTGCGCTTGGCCTCGGCGTAGCCACAATTGCTGTTGTGCTAGTTGGACCATCTGATGGTGTTGGTGGGATCGTTCTGTTGTTCGGAATATTGTTGGTGATCATGGGCATCGAAGTTGCTGATGTTGCATTTGTCACCAGAATGGCCTTTTGTGGGTCACAACGGCGTTCCGTGATGGATAGCTGGCGGAACGAGCGGTAGGCCTGGTTGGTCCTAGGAAATAGCCAAGTGTCAGTATTTAAGCTATTGCATTTTTATCTTCTTTAAAATGACTTTTAGATTTAAGCAATCACTTTGTCACAAAAGGTGATGGATTAATCTAATCAAGACCTAATTTGATCTGAAGTATGTTTCAAACATAGAATAAAGATTTCAAAAATGGAAATTATCAAATCAGGATCGGTTATAGGTGTATAGAGTTTTTTTTATAATTTGAATTTAATTGTCCTTACGGTATGTTTTGGTGATAAACATGTTAAAATTTAGCTAGAAAGCTTAATAAAAATAAATGTATGTGTTGCAAAATATTCTGATTAAATAATACTTTACCCTTTTCTCTATAAATTTTACCGACTGGTATTATATACATAGACCAACAAATCTCGTTTTGGAGCCAAATAAAAAATGGCTCAATTGCAGTTTAAGCGCCTTAAACTAGGCGTTCTTAAAAATTTTAGACGACCTTACAATAAAAACCCAAAAAATCCTACACAAAAAGAGAAAACTAATTAAAAAAAGAGAAAACTTCATTATTTATTTTGTCAAGGAACTGCTACATATGAACAAAGTTTTTCTTGAAGGCCTTAAAGCTGCTAAAATATTTAAGGGCGGTCAAACTGCGATAGAGCCTAATATATTAATGTTAATTTATTTTACAAGTAATTGTTCAATTGTTGACGGTATATCAAAAATATCACATTTCATTTGAAAAAATCTCAATTCTCTCTATCTTGGTAATACCTCCATTTTCAAAGCTCAAAATTTTGCAAATGCATTTTTATTTAATATTAAAGGCCAAAAAATCTCGGGTTCAAACCTAGCAAATTGGTCTCCTTCGCCATCTTGCGACGCGTTTAATGACTGCGCCAATGCTTGTGCGTTCCGGTACGCAGCACTTTCCGCGTCCCGTTTGCGTTTCTTTTCCAGGCAAACTGTGAACGCGCAACCGACCGCATGGCTTAGTCTTTCACCCTAAAAATGTCAAAGCTTAAAATTGCAATTTATAAAGGTAACAACAATTAAAGGAATAATAATTATGGATACAGTAAATTAAATTAGAATAATTTTTTGTTTATTCGTACGCGGTAATTATGATCGAAACAACGGTTTTCACCCCCGCTGGTTTCACCCCCGCGCTAGAAAAATGATTATAACTTTTTTTTTAGGTAAAACAGAGAAGTGAGTTTGGTGTCAAAAGATATAAACTTGCAGAAATATAAACTTGCCTATAAACTTGCAGAAAGAATTATCCGGTTTAGCCAAGCAGAAAAAAGTCATGGCCAGACCATTGGCCAAAACCACGATTTTATGGCTTAACTTGGAAACATCTTTTTCTTTTTTTCTACTTGGCCAAACTTTTTTTACTTCTTTCTGCAAGTTTATAGCAGACATTTAGGGCTATCTTTTGACACCAAACTTACTACTCTATGTTTTAACTGAAAAAAAGTTATGATCTCATTTTTCTAGCGCGGAGGTGAAACCATCGGAGGTGAAAACCGGTGCACTGAATTAAGATGATCTAATAATATAGTATTCGTGAATAAATATTGGTCTCAATAAAGCTAACAATTTTAAATTTTTTTAATGCAAAAATATGGTAGGAACTGATAAAAAATTCGTTTAAAATCCCACCAAAATAATTATGTATTAAATAATGGTTAAGATCATGTCAATGTATGATGTATGGAATGATGAATTTACAAAAAAATGATAAATATTATTATATAAAAATTTAAAAAAGTTCACTAAAATTTTTCCAGCTATTTATGACATATTTTTTTTAAATAATTAAAATTTCATAAAATTTCTTTGAGGTGAGCAAAAACCATTGATTTGATAAATGATATAAAATTAAACACATGTCCAAAATGTGATCTGATTTTGATCTAGCTATTTCAAAGTGATCAGTGCAGAAAATTTGTCCTCTATAGACTGGTTATTTATTATTCGATGATTATAGGAATTTTAAAATTTATCATCATACCAATTACCTAAGCTAAAATATTAGATTGGGAAATTATTCTTTGATTTAACATTTGAAACCTATAAATTTTCCAAAATTTTGTTCTTTACAAATTCAAAATAATGAATGAATTTTAATACTTTTGCTCAATGAAAGCGCAAAAATTTTAAATTTATGATACCTTTGTAGTGAAAATATAGATCTTAGATTTTTGTGACATTTTGTTTACCATGTCTTTGGTAGCATGGAACCCATGGCACATCCAGCGCCGGGTGGCACCATCTCGGCAAATATAGGCAAAACCTTTGTCGTTGTGTCGATCGGGAGCGCAAAAGGATACTTTCTCGATGGTCTTAATTTATTTTGATTCAAATTATCCGTTGATAGAATTACATTTCCGGGAAATTTTTATGCTAAGGAAATCGGTACTGGGCAGTTGAAAAGTGCAAAATACTAAAAACCAAAACTTTTTAGAACTTGTTAGACAAAAAGCATTTATAAATTCGAATTCCCAGAAAAGTTCTTTTCGAAATAACGTCGATATTTTCTAAAAATTTCGCATCTTTTTAACAGAAATTCAAAAGTAAAAAGACAAAAATATAGAGCATAAATTTCTGCACAATAAATATTTTATACTTTTGGCCTATGGAGTTTAAACAATTTTCTTATTTTGACATTTGGCCTTTTTTCAGTGACCCAGCACGAACTTGGATCCTTTAAAAAGAATAAATAAATTGAACTTTATTATCGGATCTTAAAAGAAAATTAATTATCTGCTGAAAACTGAACTTATAATTATGCCAAAAATTTGTTATTTTTATTTTTAGTTCATTCTATAATTTTCAACTAAAATTCGTTCAAGCATCGTCAAAATCTCTTATAGTACATCATTTTAAATTTTCCAAAATTAATTATTGATTAATCAACCTGATCGACGATCAGGCCCCGGCTGTGTTCCTGGTCCACCACTCGAATTCCATCGCCAGAAATGTACAATAGGGCTTTGGTGCCTCGTTTTCGGGCCTAAGAATAGGGACAAAAAATCCAAATTTTATTTATTATAATTTATAAATACCCGAAGTTGTTGAAGGGCCATCTCGCAGACTGACATACCTCGCGATTCGTGCACCTCGTAGGCGCCCAGATACTTAAAGGTGTAATTACGAACTATTTTGTGCATTCTTTGATAAAACCAAGAGTGATATTTTAGAAAATTTTTATGAAATTTTTAAATTTATTTTGTGATTGGTCTTTTGTATAGAAAATGATTAATTTCTTGAGTAATTTAGTCTCAATATTAAACATAAGTTCGTAAGGAAATTTTATGGGTTAAAATAAATCATTCCATCCTAAAAATTAACCTATTAGGAAAGGAAGCTTTGCATTTTTTTGCTATGCTATGCTATCATAGCATCCATTCATCAATTATAGGGGGGTCGACCCCCTACTATCACCGTCGTAAGGGACCCCAAAAAGGGTTCCCCTTCGTAGGGGGGGTCGGTCGTACGAGGTGAGGGTAGTCAAAAAATTGACCAATTTTTAAAAGAAAAGGGTCCAAATTCTCAAAATTTTCTTCGGTGCCGCCGGTAGCCCTCAAAACAGTGAAATTTCTGCAACACAAAATTTTGGCCATTTTTTATCACCTTTGTAAAAAAAATTTGGTCGACCCCCCCCCCTTTCCCATATATGATATGTAAATTCCAAGCGAAACAGAAGATCAAACCTTTACAGCGAAACTGCAAGCTGCCGATCGGACCGCGATTTCGTCGCCATGGCAATAGTTCTTGTTCGGTTGTGTCGAACTTGTGGTACCATGACCTGCCGTGCCATTCGATGTTGATGAATGAGGTGGATGTGCATCGGTGGATTGGGTCAAAGCCTGATCAGCGATTTTCTTATCAGTTTCCAATCAGTTATTGATCCCAAACCTGGGCATGGGGATGGCCTCGGTGCAGGGAACGACGGATTGATCTCCGAATGCGATCCATACCTCGGTTCAACAAATGCCTGACGGGAATAAATAAAATTAAGTGACAAAATTTTAATAGTCTTGATTTTAATTCTTTTAAAAGTCTGATTTAGGAATTCTGTTTAATATCGTGTTTTATAAATATATACATTTCTCTATTAATGTGTAGGTATATTCGGATACCAAAAGTTCATTTTGATTTTTGACAGCAAACATGTATTTTTAAAGGTCCAAAGTAATACGATCTGGATTTTGGCCAATAAAATTTTTTTATGACATCATTTTAGCGCAGATCCCTATAAACCAATGATCGGTTCATTTGTGATTTTTTAATTCGATTCGAGGTATTTGAGCTTTTCTTTTTAAGAAAATTCGGTCCAAAAAAGGACCGAAAAATCTGATTTAGAATGAAAAAAACCGAGTTATAATGGCCATACATAGCCTACGCTGATAAGTTATGTAAGCCAAAAATTGATCAAAAATTGGAAAATACGAGTGATTATTTTGCCCTTTTCTTTTTTTTTGCAATCTTTCACAAATTGCGTTGTTTTTATCAACAAATAAATTTTATTTTTATATGATAGGTAAAAATATATAAGGAATGGCGTCCAAAAGCACTCAACTACAATTTGGCCAAAAAAGCATAAATGGTCACTATGTATGACATAAAATTTGTTGTCTCTGCCCCAAAATTAGTTAATGGCCTCTGTCTCCCATTTTTTCTTTCTCTGTCTTCCGCATGAAAAATAGACATTCGTGTCGATAAAATGCTCAATTTGCCCTGGGCAACGTGCCAAATATTTTTTCCCTTGCCCTAGAAGATCTACTAGTATAATATAAATTCTCATGAATAAGAAAAATCCGTCAAATTCGTTTAAAAAAAATAAATAAGGGATTTGACTCTGAGTTCTTTTACAGAATAAAAATAAATTTTAAACCATTTGTATTGTTTGATAATAAAGACTTAAAAAATGAATCATTTGTTTATTATTTATTAGCCAGAATAATTTTTTTGTGGACCGCATCGAGAAAGCATTTTAGATTTAAAGAGCTTCATTCTTTATTTTGAACAATAAATTAAATATTTCTATGAGGTGCATATAATCATAATGTATTATTTATCTTTTTGATCCGTATCCGTAGCAACCCCAGAAATGGGGAATACCCTGAATAGCGGAACGCGAAAGCAATCTCTATAAGTCAAAAAATTCAAATATATTTAAAAAATGTTAAAAACATTTTTATCTGTCGTTGGAGATTAAATTCTAAAATTAGTGGTCCTCGATGTAGATTCAGCTAGTCGGATGTACAGAACGCTAGCTGAATTTCGTTGAAATACAAATTGCTTAATCCAGGATATTTGTACAAAAATGTATATCTTTTACCTCTTCCCAGCTAGCTCCGTCGCATGTCCATTCTCAGCCAAATGTCCTAGCTGTGCCAAATTATTGGTTGTTGGCCAGGTTGGACCACCGTTACGCCCACTATGGCGATGCGCCTAATATATAAATTTTAAAAATTATAAAGCAATTTGGAGCCCTTGACTCCTTTGTTTAGCACTAGTAAGATTCAAATTTCCTTTATTTATATCTAGATTTCTAAGATTTCTTTAACGAGTTTCAATTTATTGACTTTTTTGGATTAACAAATTGGATAAGCTTCCTATATCCTTAAAGCTGAAAAATGCAATTATAAACCTTTTTTAATTCCATTAAATTTTTAGTTTTGGAATGCTATCGTACCAAATATTTAACAAATATTTTTACTAATTGTTTATTTTTTTATTGGGCTAAATTTCAGATCAGTGATTTTCTTTTAATAATCGCTTTTACAACGCTAAAAATTTATATTATAAACTAAATAAATTTCACTAAATAAGTTAAAAATATTTTCCCTACTTATTCTTTTTTCTTTTTTCATATTTCCTTTAGCACCTGTAGAGTGATCTCGATCGCCGGCAGATCGGTGTTGCCCGATCGGCCCATCTGCTGTTCGGTGTCCACTTCCTCATTATTGTTCCAATTTGGCACTTGGCCAAATCTTTGTTTCCGGCGCCTTCCGGAAATTCGTGCCCAACTCCGGGCTACAAAGCTGCCTTTTTGGGTGGGTTGTTGCTGTGTGCTGGTTGTGGGCGTTGCCGTCGGTGCCAGCATTTCCGCGCGGTCCAATGCTAATTCTGCGAAAAATTATTTTATAGGCTTTAAAAATTGTAATGAAAATAATTTTCTATTGAGACTGTGTCTAATATCCTATCAGAAATTCTAATCAGAATTCTATAAAGTCTCTTATAAGATTTTTCACATCAATTTATATCAAATTTCCAAAATATTTTTTTATTTTTTACTTTTCTTCCGTCCCATTCTTTTCCGATCGATCTGCAGCTGGTCAACGATGGATGATGGTTGCTCTGTTGTTGAATTTCTCAAATGGGCTGGCAATTTATTAGGCAAAAGCATCAATACCCTAAGGCATACATTGCCTCTGAAAAAATCCAAAAAATCAAGAATTTTCGATTCAAAACAATATATTTTCGGCAGAAATTAAATTTCTGACTGTCAGTTTGGTGGAAATTGAAAAAGAATTCCTTTCAACAATTGACCCTTTGTGTACACCACGGAAGGTCTTCAACTGTTATAAAAACAATATTAAGTTTTGAAAGGGTCTAAAAACGTCAAATTTTTAAGATATCAGTGCTAATGATGACGAAGAATAAAAAAAAATTAAAAGATAAAAGGTTAAAAATTTGCAAATAACATTTTTACATTATTAGCATTGGTATTTTAAATTTTTGTCTTCAATGAATTGATCTAATTGTGATTGCTTTTTTAAGAATTTTTGAGACACACCCAAGGTGCCCATTTCTGCAACCGCCTACCATCTCGATACCAAACCATCTCGATACCGGGTATCTAGCTGGTAGCGCATCTCGATACCAACCATACCAGCTCGATACCACCCATACCATCTCGATACCACTAATGAAAAATAATTTTTATTTTATATTTCGATTTTCCTATTTAATAATTAAAGTAATTTGATAAAAAACGGCTAAACCACTTTCTTATACTGTATTACACTCAAACAAGGTTACTCCAGCAGTCAATAGGTGAATGCTTAAGGAATATTAGATTTGATGCTGGATTTTACTTATGGGTTCGCCATCGGCGAGTCTGGTGCTGTGTCGTTTGTAGAAAAGTGCAAATGGCATGAGTGGAACGGCTATGAGTAGACTACTAAATGACTAAAGGGACAAAACATCTAAATCTAAATAGTGTCAAAATAATAATAAAAATAATAAAATATAAATAAATTAATTAAATAAATAAATATAAAATTTTTTTATTAAAAAACCAAAAAATCCATATGGCATATTTCCAATTTGCGAAAACATAAAAAAATCAAGAATTACTTTTTTATTTTTTTTAAATATCGGATTTATCCAATACATAGAAAGACTAAAAGGCCCAAAAAAAATTTGAATTCAGATCCTCCCAAAGCTTTGCGAAAAAACTATTGTGACTCTGATAAGCTTATTTGATTTTCTCTGGATTAAAAAATTAATAAAGATAAAAAAATTAACGCGAATTTCGGATATCTTAAGTATTATGGCTGATTGTAAGCATACGGGGATTAGAAAATAAAAAAAAAATACTAAAAATTCAAAAAACATTTCGAAATAGCATTAAAATTAAAATTGTCTCTCGATAGAAATGGACTTTTCTACGATCTTTTCAAGCGAATTCCTTCTTGCAAAATAGCACATAAAAAGTGGATAAATCGAGGAATAGCACATAAAAAGTGGATATAATCGGGGATAAATCGAGGAAAAAGAAACAAATAAAAATAATTTAACATAGAATGTTTTCGCGTCATAAAATCCTAGCGCCAAAAATAAAATTTGATTTCTACAGGATTTTTACGCCAATTTTAAGAGTTGTGGATTCTTCAAAAAAATCACTAATATTCATTTAATTTATTTTTTTTTAATTTATTTTATTCTTTAATTATTTTATTATTTTTATTATTATTTTGACACTATTTAGATTTAGATGTTTTGTCCCTTTAGTCAGTTAGTAGTCTACTCATAGCCGTTCCACTCATGCCATTTGCACTTTTCTACAAACGACCCAGCACGGGCGAGTCTAACATTAAGATTTAACTTCCAAAAACTAATAACCCTTCAGCCCGCACCTATTGAACCTTGAATTTGCCTAAGCCCCGCCGGTTGCCATAGATAGCCGGGTCACTATTTATAGTCACATGTATTCATAGGCGGTATCGAGCTGGTAGGGTTTGGTATCGAGATGGCAAAACCAACTCGATACCGGGTATCGAAGTGGTTTGGTATCGAGTTGGTTGATCCCCCATTTCTGTACCTTTCGTGGATTGGATTTACTTGGCATCAAAACAGACATTGGATTTTAGAAATACATATGGATAAATTTTTATTTATTTTATAAATTTTGCGCGAAGAAATGCTTTACTTTTCCTTAGCGATTTTTTTGAATATTATAAAAAGAATAACAAGTTAACATAAATTATGAGTTTAAAAAATTATTATAAAATAAAGGCTTATGTATAAATAAAGGCCAATAAAAAATCCAAAAATCTATTTTTTGTGGAATTAAAATAGTGTAAAAATAATCTTCTTAATAAAAAAGGACAGAATATGAAATTCATTTTCGTTGAAAGTGTGCAAATTTTGAAACCCGTAAAATAAAATCGAGAGCAACCGAGAGACGTGGAAGTGGCGCACGAATAAAATCGATCGGTGGAGCTCGCCCGAAAGATCGCGTGAAATATTTGGGACGCACAGACTATCACCCTTCCCCACTCATCCATTGAGGTGATCCATCATCGAAGAGAAAATGATAAAAGAAAAATTTAAGAGGAACAAATCCTTCCAAAAAATTGAAAAATGATGATTATTTCTTTTGTATGCTCGTGAAAAAAGGATTCAAAAGAGTAAAGGAGTGAAAATTTTTGCAGAAATGAGAAAGAACTCGTATAAAAAAACGAGTTATAAAGATGAACATGAAATTAGAAATCGGATCGGATAACTTTTTAGAATCTCGATTCGAGATCGGTCACGACCAAAATCCGCCGGTCCCAACCCAACGAGAAATTAAATTAAGGAATAAAAATTTACTCGGCAAAAAAATAGTAAAACATGTTAATTATATTTTTTTAAAGTAAGTTCTTAATTTGATTAAAAGTTCATTAGGATTTTTTCAAGACACGAGCTCTTAATATAGAATGATTTTTCAATTTTTTTTCTAAAGATGTTAATAGGGAGATTGAAGGGGGAAAAGGAACAAATCGGATTCAGAGGGATAGAAATTTAGTAGCTTATGATTTACGAAACATCTGCCTCTTAAGCAAACAAAAAATCTGTTCATAAAATTGAAATTTTTTCTACAATTCCATTTCGAAAAAGGATTAAAAATTCATAACAAAATAATGATTTATTTTATCTGATTAAATCTTTATTAAAGAAAAATAATTAATCAATTAATAATTAAATTGTTTTAATTTTCGATTTTTTTTTGACCTTTGATATTATAATAATTTCAAGTACAAAATTATTTAACACCTCATAAAATTGCCATACAAATTACTTGTTAAAAATTAAAACTATTGTTTTAAATTTAATAAAGCCATGCCCAGCCATGCAAATTGAAAAAATAAACATCTCCAAATAGAAATTGGACGAACTATTTAAAACGGAAAAATGTACGAATGCATAATACTCTTTTACCTTTTGAACTTTTTGTGGCACTTCTCTATGGGTGAGAAAAGAAGATTTTTAAGCTTGTGTGTATAATTAAAAACTTTTTAACAAGTAAGTTTGCTAGAGAAAAAAAAATTGAACGACTCATTGGCTTTTTATGTTTTCGCTTCATTGGCTTTTTTATGTTTTCATTTTCTTGACGCGAAAAGACAAACACAAAGTATTTGAATTATTTAATAAATTATTGAAGCAGGTTCATTAGATAGGATTTTTGGAATATGAAAGTTTTTGAAAATTAGTTTTTTACTAACTAAGAAAATTGAAATAAATGACAAATATTAAAAAACTTTCTGGATTATATTTTATTAGTTAAAATTGTGAATATGCAAAAGATGATAATAGAATTAAAAGCAAATAATTTATTAAAAAAATCAAATACCAAATGGAATTAAAATTAAAAAATAGAATCCGAAAGGAATTTCTTTTCTTATGAAATTAATCAAAATTATTCAAGATTTACTATTATATTTTTGAGCAGATCATTTTTATGTTTATTAGATTAGAGGGGATATATTGGATTTCTCGTGGGTGGCTCTGAGGGTTACTCCGCCATAATTAGCGCTCCGCCAAATGCGGGCGGAAAAGGGTTGAGATGGTCGGGAATATCGAATAAATGGGAGACGAGGGAACACTTTTTGTGTGCATCGGGAACGGAGAAGGATTTTGCCCTTCGACGGAGGGAAAGATGTATTTTCTATGGGATGCTGCGCGGAATTGATTTATCGTGCCAGATATGCGTGACAAAAGAGTGAAATATGTAGTTCATGGCAGGGGATGGTAAAAATTCAATCGCGAACTATGACAAGGACTAATAAGAATCAGTTTTAAATACCTAGTAAAAAAGCCTTTTTTATAGCCTTCATCTTTTTGCAGATGAAGACTATAAAAAAAATAAAAAAAAATACCAAAAAAATTATTTCTCAAAAAAGTCAGGTTTATATTTATATGTTTTCTAGGTTAAAGTTAAAAATAAAAATTAAAAAATCTAAATCCAAAAAAGAACGTTTTAAAATAAGAACAGAAAAATGGTAGACTGAGACCCTCTGATTGATGTTAGAAAAGTTTTCGAAACTAAAAATTTACCTTTATCTCTCACATTTTTTCCGCCGCCCCACGTTTCGTCCCACCAGCCAAAAAGCCATGTTTCGTCCCAACCAAATTAAATATCAGTTTATGAGATTCTTAAATATTTTTAAGAACTTTTATGGCATCCCGGGTATGCACATATTCATTGCGGGACCTACATGCGGCATCCCGGTTAAAATGGCAATAATAACCCTTGAGAAACGCTTTGAACAAGGGATTTTCTGCAGCGAATTCCTTATTGTGATCCGATACAGTAAAAGTAATTCACAGAGAAAAAGAAAATCAGGCAAGAATATATTTTAGTGCAACATGGGTGCGCGTCATAAAACGCGGAGCTAAAATAAAATTTGTGATTCTCAGGATTATTTGCGCTGATTATATGCATATGATGGTCTGGTTTTTTGGCTGGTGGGACGAAACGTGGTAGCGCCCGCCTTTTTTTCGATCTCTTCCTCAACATAATACAACATTTCTTCTATCGGACTGGGTCAATCCATCCCTGCCGACTAATCCCTGCCAACTCATCCCTACCAACTCATCCCTGCCAACTCATCCCTACCAACTCATCCCTACCAACTCATCCCTGCCGACTCATCCCCGACACTATTCATCCCTGCCGACTCATCCCCACCAACTCATCGCCCGTTGTTCTAGGGCCATTTCATTGCCCAATTTTTTTTCGCCAAAATAAATTTTTCACAGGCCATTATTTCAAAAATTTTCACATCTAAAATTGAAAAAAACTCAGAGGCCTAGAATTTCCAAAAAATTTTCACAAAACTCGGATTTTCAAAAAAAATTCAGAGGCCTAGAATTTCCAAAAAAATTTCAGAAGCCTAGAATTTATACCATCTCTGAATTTTTTTAAAGAAAATCCGAGGCCTTGAAAATTTTTTGGAAATTTTAGGCCTCTGATTTTTTGAAAATTAAGCCTCTGAAATTTTTCGAAAACCGAGGTCTGTGAAATTTTGTTGGAAATTCTAGGCCTCTGAAATTTTTTTGAAAACTAGGCCTCTGAAATTTTTCGAAAATCCTAGGCCTCTGTTTTTTTCAATTTTTGATGTGAAATTTTTTGAAATAATGGCCTGTGAAAAATTTATTTTGGCGAAAAAAAATTGGGCAATGAAATGGCCCTAGAACAACGGGCGATGAGTTGGTGGGGATGAGTCGGCAGGGATGAATAGTGTCGGGGATGAGTCGGCAGGGATGAGTTGGTAGGGATGAGTTGGCAGGGATTAGTCGGCAGGGATGGATTGACCCCCACCGTTCTTCGGTATTTTTCTAGTTTAAGTCCACTTTTTTCCAAATTTTTATTTTCAAAAAAATATTTTTGTCACCAAAAACAATCCCATTAGTTGTTTGTGATGCTGAATCCAATTCTGGTGCTGAAAAAAGAAAATAAAACCACCAAAAAATATTCCATGGCAAAAAAAATCAATTTTGCTAGAGAGAATTTGAACCTCTCCCCCCCCCCCCCTCCATTGGCAAGTGTCCGGTAGGGGCCCCTCTGGAAAATTCGATTTTCCCGAGAATTTCAAAAATAACCTCACCTGTTTTTGATGTCATTCGACTCAGAAAATTCTTAACTATTATATTTGTCCCAATAGATACTATTTTGGATGAGAACAAATGAAAAATAAGTTTGGAAAAAAGTGGACTTAAACTAGAAAAGTACCCCGTTCTTCTATCCCTTGTCTCTAAGTATTCGTGTCAATAAATTTTCTTTTTCAACTCAGTCGGGTATGGACACATTTCTGTCTTAAAGAAATTTAAAATTAAAATAAATAAAAATAAATTTAAAAAAAACTAAATCCAAAGAAAAATGTTAAAAAATTATCTAAACTTCTAAACATCTATTATTGGGTTGGAGATTTTTCTTCGATTTTCCAGTATTCTAAAAAATATTATATATAAATTTCAACAAAAAGTAATGCTAACCAAGTAAAAAATCCTAATTTTTTGTAATAAAAAAATTTGCTAAATATATTCTATTTCAGATTTGAAATATTTTAGAGTAATTTTACAATGTTAAGTGTTTAAAAGCCCAATTTGGGCAATCAAATTAAGAATCGATCAAAGTAGTGAAATTGATCCAATTATCGATCACATATCACGGATTGCTAACGACGTCCGTAGCCCCATCCACCCCACCCGCCGCCGCAACATCCACCGCCCCAACCGCCATACCCGTAGCGCTTTTGGCGCAAGACATTGTGGTTCCTAAAAAAATAAATAAAAATTTGGATACAAATTTAGATTTTTACCGAATCTCTCATTTAATTCGGAATTGCAATTCTTAAAATTTTTTCCAAACGCCAGAGTTTTTAATTTCCTTGATTTTTCTCCGGAAATTTTGCGCAAAACAAATATTTTTTGTTAAAATAATTTTTTTCAAATCCCATAAAAAATACAGCCGACTAGGTATTTAGCCAACCGAGCCAATTTGTTTAACACTACTCTTTCACTTAAAAAGAATACATTATTATAATAATAAAATTTAAATTAAATAAATCAAATTATTTTGGAGTTTGATCGTCAACAAAATGCAATTTCTTTTTTAAGTAAAATAATCTGGGGCTAACATCTGATTTAGTATTTCATTTTTGCTTTTAAGTTCACCCGTGTTCATGTTCGCCTTTCGGATCAGCGACAGCAATGCTGGCAAATAAAGCCACAACCAGCAGCATGGGGAAAAGCAGACTCAAAAAGTTCATGGTGGTAAGATTCGGATTGATAAGTTTTCAAGATGGAAAATCGTAGTTTTGGATGGGGTTTTAAAGGGTTCATTATCACCGTTACTTTAGTGTTTTCGTCACGAACTTTGGTTTTGCTTCCCATTTTTTGTTTTGATCTAAATTCGCCTAATTTGATGGCCTATCTGACGCCCACGTCTTTGTTGTAAAAAATTTTATAAGGACATCCAAACCCTCGGGGGGTTAAGGAGGGAGGGATCGAGTGTTCCAAGGTCGTCATTGTTGCCATAAAGTTCAAAGTGTTTAGTCAATTTGGCGAATGGATATTTATTTTGTTGTAATACGCAGATTCGCGGTAGAAAAACGCAATGTTGGGAAAATCTAAATTTTTGGCTCCGATTCCGTAAGAAAAATTTCTTAAAAAAGTAGTATTCGAGACTACCAGAAAGTTTACAAAAGCATTTTCAAAATATCGATAAGCTTTTGGATCTGTTAGCTGATCAATTAATTGACCATTTAAAAGAATCGCTTTGATAAACCAAAATATTTTATGCTAAAAAAATTTTAATTAATAAATTATTCGGCCGATGGTCTACGAATTATAATGTATTGATAAAAATTCAATAGTTGATTCTATTATGGTATAAGTAAAAACCTTTTTACGGATAATTAATTGATGCTTTTCATAATTTCATTTGTTTGACCTAATTAATTCAAAACTTTTTAAACTTAGTTATTATGATTTTTAATCCAATGTATATATAGATCGAGGAATTTTTTGGGTGTCCATAAGACACTTCTGTGACCGAATTTCAGTTTTTTACCTTTAATCTCTAACTTTTCTTTGTTTCCTATAAATGATAATATAGATAGATGAGAAAATCATTCGATTCATATTGTTTTTTTATCCCATTCGGCGGTATTCCCATTTCTGGGTTGGCTGTCGTGATTACAAGTTACAACCACAAAGGACATACCAAGTGCCACCACCGGTTGTCACTTATAGTGGATGGGAGGGGAGTGTGTTCGGGATTTCAATGTTAGGGATTCCAGTTAGACGTCGTTCACGGTGCTATGTCATTTCCGCCTAAAGTGCAAAAATAACATATCAGTCCCAGAAAACTTTTTTGTTAGACCAGCTAGACCAAAAGTACAAAAAGAAAAGTTGTGCAGAATTTCATGCTCTATCTTCTGGTATAAATTGTTTTTCGAATTTCGAACAAAAAAGTCGAAATATCCCCTAAAACCCTATTTTTCGGTATTTCGGGAAAATTTCGACATTTTTGTTCGAATTTCGAAGAAATAAAATTATCAGAAGATAGAGCATCAAATTTTGTACAACTTTTCTTTTTGTACTTTTGGTCTAACAGCTCTAACAAAAAAGTTTTCTGGGACTGATATGTTATTTTTGCACTTTAGGCTGAAATGACTCAGCACGGTCGTTCACCATATGCTCTGCACCACCACTCGGCTAATGCCTAGATGAAGGGATGTGTTCCCCTAGGGGGTTGAGTATATGTCTGACACGGCGGTGGGATTCGAACCAATGTCCCAGCATTTGCCGTGCTGTGTGATAGACCATTACACCATGCCACCGAGAATTTGACACATCACAATTAGCCTGTTCGCTGCCCCAAAACTCATCCAGACCAAATTTTGTCCAGATCAATTTTCGTCTAGACCTAATTTGATCTACTCAGCCAAAAACCAAATTTCGTCTAGTAAGTTCCAAAAAGCCAGAATTCGTCTATACTAACAAATGTCATTTTTCTACAAGCTATTTTGGATGATCCACATAACATCTTGGGGGATCTACATCAAATTTGTTTTCCGAATTTTTAGATGAAGGCTGACTTTTTGACTGATTAGACGAAATTTTATCTAGACGACCAGCCCGTTTTTCAAAAATTCAATACGTGAAGGATCTTGCCTTCTCTTGCTGATTCTTTTCTATGTAGAAAAATGATGGATGTCCTTTCTTTTTCAGAGCTAAAATTCGCATTATTTACGGTCCAATTTCCTTAAAAATCCAAAAGCTTATTTTAGCTTACATCCTAAAACAAATATAATTTTATCAAGTCTTGGATTTGGATAAGGGAATAAACCTAATAAAATAAAAAATATTAGATGTTTTTTAGGAAGAATTAAATATAAGAATGGATAAACAATATTTAAGAACTATGAAATATTAAATAATTGAGGAAAAAATTAATTGCAATATTATAGCTTAGTTAATTAGTCTGATTCTATCAAAATGGTGATGGATATTGTCAATGTTTATTCAGAATAAAATTATGAACATATCACTGGGTAATAACACTCCCTTATTCCATTTTTTGAATATTGGCGTTAATTTGACATTGTGTTTGATTGCAAGCCGTGCCGCTTGTTCTAAAGTGGATTTCTAAAGGCATATTTTTGCTGAGAAAATTTTGTAAATTAGTCCTTAACAAAAATTTTTTAATATTAAAAAAAAATATTAAAAAAAATTTTTTTTTAATATTTTTTTTTAATTTTTTTTAATCCTTAACAAATTTTTTTCCATTTTTTAATATAATTTTCCCAAAAATCCAAAAATAAATACAAAATAAGTAAGTACATCGGGTCAAAATAAGTACATTTGCGATCCCTGGTTTGAAAACTCCTCTTTTTGTAAAATTCTATTTACCATCCAAAAAAAAGCTCAAAAAATTATTTTTTCAAAAATTATAGAATTAAAAAAGTAAGAAAGTTTTTAAAAATAAGAAACTTTTTAGAATAATCAAGAATTTCAAATATTTTCTCCTCATGGCAAATCCCATTGACAAAGCCAGCAAAACAGACAATGGCAACAATGAGTTGGTGGCGGATCAGGCAAAAGCATTGACAAAAATTGGAGCTTGGAAGGGCAATGATCCACGGGATTGGGATTGGGCATGCTCGGTGAGTCGGCCATTTGTACTCGGATTCTGAATCGCTATTTAGTAGAAACCGCGGTTACCAGACAATTACGGCCCCTTTTGCGACTCTCATTTTACAAGGTTTACTTATTGCCGAAACGAGTTTGGAGTCGGAAAAATAGAGCAAAAAAATAGCTACAAAATGACAATATTTCATTCAAATTAGTCCGTTCGCTAATAAAAAAAATTATGGCCAAAATAAAATCTTTGGCCAACTTCAATGTATTTTGGCCGCAACTTTTTTGTAGAGGACCGATTTCGATTAGCGTGGTATCATTTTGTAGCTAATTTTTTCTTTATTTTTTAATTTAAAAAAGCATTCCTGTAGATTGCATTTGAGACGAAGTTATTATAACAAATGGGCCACAAATGTCGGCACACTGGCACCGCGGTGGTCCCAACGAAAATAGAAATATTTTCATTTTGTTTTTGTTGTCTGAACAAATAAAAATCCAGACTTGTTGAAAAATCATAGATAAACATGATGTACATTAATCAGCCTAAATTCTTCCTCCCACGGGGGGGAGGGTTGTGGGCCTAAATTTTCATACAGAGAATATTCATTTTCCGTCGGGACCACAATCATTGCCCTCGGTTCTTCAAATTTGAAATTTAAGTGTCAATGTCACACATATTTTAGCAGTGCAAATGCTGGCACTACAATGGCGGCACAATTTGTAAGCACTGCCAAGCCAAGCGCGTGTACAGCGCAGAAGAGCGAGCACAGCTCGAGGACTCCGATCACTCTGGACAACGCCTGTCTAAAAGTTTGTTTTAGCTTCATCCAATTTGCTTATTCAAAAATAATTATTCAAAATTGAAGGATCGGACCAATCATGTTTTTAACGATTTTTTTCCTCTAAGCTATCAAAAGCCAAGGATTTTTGATACTTGAAAAACGATCGAATGGACAATTTTTTTTTAACAATTCCCGATTGGAATTAGGTCGAAAATCATTTTTCATTAAACGTTTTTCATTTGGTTCATTTTGTAGCAAAAATTAAAAAAGGTCGTACTCCAAAAATCAACAATTGCCGAGTTTTCAGCACTTTTTTGGATACTCTCTGAATTGCATTTTTTGAAGCTGATTTTTGGAGTATTGATCTTTTTTTTTAATTTTTGCTACAAAAATGAACCAAAAATATTTAAAATGACTAAATAAATTGCCAAAAATCGGAATTTCTTCGGCGCCTCTCTCGGGACCGCCGACCTCCTACTCCTCTCTAAAAACGGCCAAACAGATATGAAAACTTTTTATTAAGGGTAAATAAACTTATAAAACTTCCTCCTATTTCTCGTTTTTTGGTAACATCTTAAATTTTTCTTTTTTTCTCTCTCACTTACTCCCAAAAAAAACCTAAAAATTTTAATTTTTAGGATTTCGGGAGTTGGCTCTAGCTTCCTTTGGTTACAACCTTGGTCGCTAATGCAAATTTTAATGAAAAACAATTTACGACTAATTCCAATCGGGAATTGTTAAAAAATTGTCCATTCGATCCTCGATCGTTTTTCGAATATCAAAAATCCGGCGCTAGTTAAAAGGATGCTGTTTTTGAAAACCCACTAAAAGGGTCCCCTCCCCTTTTAGATAAAAATGGAAATTTTTTTTGTTTTTTTCCAACTCTTTTACTCAAAAAAGTAATAAAAAGTGTTAAAAAATGAAAAAAAAATTTTGACCTTCAAATGAAAAGGGTCTCCCCTGTTGAATTTTAAATCGTTAAAAACACGATTAGTCCGATCCTTCATTTAAAATTTTTTCTCGCCATGGCCTGTTATAGGAACCTATCGACATCGAGTATGTTTTAAGTATATACGAGGAGGAGAAAAATAGGCCAAAAGTTGTCGAGAAAGGGCTATATTTTAAAAAATTCAGATAAATTTTATGCAAAAAAATTCAAAATTTGTTGAAAAATGCAAAAATTTCAAAATTTCTTAGAATTAGGGGTGCTTAAAATTTGGCTTTGTTGTGGATTTTTAGCAAAAAACCGCAACTCGCAATCCGCAATATTGCGTTAAACCCTGGTGTATTCCCCCTCTCATCTAAGACTAAAATTTTTAATAGGTATGTCCCTTTTTGATTGTAAATTTTTCAGTTTTTTCTACTAAACCGGCGATCCCACTAGGCTTTTTTTGTATCTTCCCTTTTCCTTTACATTTTTTTGCATTTTGATTGGGAAATTTCCTCCTCCCC
>LDKF01000056.1:0-77691 GCA_001026735.1 Rotylenchulus reniformis | reverse complement strand
TGCGCCAACGCTTCCCACATGTTGGCAACTATTTCCAAGTCAAGGAGCAGCTCGATTACGCTGATGAGGAGTTCAACCTTCTGGATGTAAGCGGCCTGTGGATTGAGAAAAACGAGGAATGAACTCATTTGGCGTTTGAATTTACCAGGTAGTTGTCATTATACTTCCAATCCTCGCAAAAAAAAATTTGTACTCACCTCTCTTCAAAATTTTTTTGGTTTTTATAACTATTTTTAAGCTAATGGTACTAGTAAGATATATTATATTTTTCCAATCCATTTATTACAATTTTTTAAAATTACAAAAATTGCTTATTAGAAGGCAATTGCTGACTAGAACTTTTGAATCGCATCAATTAATCATTGTTCAACATTTGAGTCCTGCGGATTTTTTGCGCATGGACAAAATGCCCTCGGAAAGGCGTCGTCGCTGGGCATTTTGGACCCTTTTGGGGCACAAAATTTTGCGGAAGGCCCTTCGAAATTCCAGGTTCAGAATGCCATAAAGGAATGGGTTCAGGGAGCTGTTGATGTAGCCGAGCCATACAAAGGCCTGGTGGACCTGGGAAAAATGAAAAAAAAACTAAAATATGGAATAAAAGTATATCTTAATTGTTTATAAATCGCAAATGAAAAAATGCAACCTATATTCTTAAGAAAAAAAGAATCACATGAAAACTAGGGTTATTTTTTAGTAAAAAAGCGACCAATATTCGTTCAAATAATTGCAGAAATATAAAAGAATAGAAAATTTGATAAGTTTCAAAAACAATCGTATTCCAAGATAGAAAAGGTACCAAAGAGGGAGGGCCAAAATGTAGGACGAGGAAAAAAGCGCTAGATTAAGGATCACACAAAAATCAAATCGCGGAATTCTACGGGAGATTAGAACCTACCTATGCCTAGCATTACTAAAGAAAGGTGATATAATCATGTTGTATGATGATGAAAAGCACAACCTATAGATTTTTAAAATTCCCTTCAAAAAAAAACAAAAAATGCTGTAAACCTAATAAAGTTCCATCGAAAGCAGCCAAAATAACAAAAAAAAGAAATAATCTAATAAATTTATAAATTTTTTATTTTTAAAAAAGAATATTTCTCAAAATTTCACTTTTGGATGCAGATAGCAGCTAGGACAGAAGGGCATTATCACGTAGACGCAGAAGAATGGCAACCAGCAGAAGGTGAATACGAAGATGATCACCGCAATGGTCTTGGCCGCACGCTTCTCCTTAGCCACACTGATCTTCTCGCGTTCCTGAGAAATAAAAAATATTTTATTGTTTTATAAGGCTTAAGAATTTCTTAAAGATTTTTTAAAATTTCATGTTTTAAACCTTCATAAAGTGTGTTTTTCCATTTGCTTCATTTTCACCAACCTTCAAGTGCTTCTTCAATTCCACTGTCTCTGGCTGTCTTTGTTGCGTTTGGTGCATCTGCGTTGCGTTCCTATCCACCAGCATCTGCGTTCCTCCGCCTCCATTCTCTATCGTCGGCATGGCCATCAAGCTGGTGGAGCTGGTCATGGCATGTATGTGCGTTTCCATGTGCAACAACGATAGTGAATGGCGCTTGGCAGTCACAAGCGTATGCATGGATGACGCAGGCGTTGGGGGCGGCGGCGGAGCCACAAGCGTATTTTCGGGGCTGTCTTTCTAAACGAAAAAAGCTTTGAAATTCTCCTAAAATTAGCATTCGAATTTATAGAGATAGAACCTATAGAAAATTCAAAAAACAAAAAATGAGATTCACTAACATTGGATCCGCCGTGCCCACTGTCAGGATCCCCGTCAACTGCATCTGCTTCCGGTGGATCAGCCTTTGCTGGTACTTGTAGACTACAGGTCGTGGTGGAAGATGAGGATACGTCCGGACGAGCGGCTATACATCAAAAAATTTAACTTTCGAATCTGTTTTTTTGGACGCCTCCTTTATACCTGACGCATGCGTCAGTGGAACACCCGCATCCGCGTCGATAGAGAGTCGAGGCGGTGCTGTCTTGCGTCCGGTCTTCTTGCGGAAAATGTGCTGTCCGGTGGCGCTGGCTAACGCGATCATCGATGTAGCGGCCACAGGGATCCGATGGGCACGCGCTCGTTTGTCGTTGTCCAGTTCTGCCGACATTTTGAACAGTGCACTTCGACCTTTAGAATAGAAATATTTTATTTCCAATAAAATAATATTAAATTTAAATGTGAACTAGTAATGCATTTTTAAAATGAAAAACTATTGATTTAATCTTATAGGAATAAAGAAATAGAAAACTCTGGTCCGATTAATGGTTTGAAGATTGAAATTTTTATTTCTATTTAAGGGAAAAATAAAAATTGAATCCATTATTTAAATATAAATATTCGATTATTTTATGACTCCAGAATGGTTTTAACAATATCTCTTCGAAAAAAATAAAATTGTATATATTATGAACAATAATTTTCCTTTTAAATGATAGGCTTTGTTATGAAATGCTTCATAACTAATAATTTATGGATTTAAAATTACGAATATATTTTATTCTTACTTCTATCCATTCTTCATATTTTTACTGTTTTGAATTTCATTTTAATTTTCGAAGAACTTAGTAAATATAATAATTTGCAACAACATTTTATATTAAAAAACATTATATAACTAATTGTTCATTTGTGGTTCAGTTGTTTAATTTGCTAGTTCAATAAGATCCCTTATAAAAAATAGTAAGCAATGATTAGTTTATAGTTTATGGGTTTCAAATTGTTCTCAATTATCATATATTCATAGCTTTATTTCTCCGAATAGCTAGGTTTAACAATAATCCACTGATTACTTTGCTCAACATACCCCGATTCTTGCGGATCCGCTTGCGAGCATTCAAAAATATTTTCAGATACACCACCACCATGACGAGCAGAGGCAGAAAGAAGGAGCCGCAAGCGGAAAACACTACAAAGGCCTAAAATTACAAAAAAAATGGTTTTTAATTTTGCATTTTCTAACCGGTTCTGAGGTGAGCTCACAGTGGTCGACCAGGGTCTGTGAGGTCCAATCATTCCAGCCGATTAACGGAGGCACCGAAATCACGGCGCTGGCCACCCAGACCTTTGAAAATTTAGAGCAATATTGTTGTTTTAATATAATTTTTTTGCGTATGGCAGTTCTTTGATGTTATTCGCGTAGAATTCATTAAAAATAAGTAATAACCCAGAAAATTAATCCTATGAGTTGAATTTTTGCATTAAAGATTACAACTTTTATCAAATATACTGCAAAATGATCAAATCAGCTTACCACCACGATCATGCCGCCGACGAGCTTCAGCGATCGCTTCTGCGCATATTCAATCGGATCGTGGATGGCCCAGTAGCGATCGATGGCAATGGCACAAAGGTTCAAAATTGAAGAGGTGCAGAGCATGATGTCCGCGGTGGTGAACAGCTGGCACACGGTGACCCCGAGCAGCCAGTGACCGTCTGAAGCGAATTTGTAATCCATTTTTTTGTTTTCCATTATAGGCCATAACAAGGAAAAAGATAACGCAAAAATAAATTTATCGAACCCAGACAAGAATTCTTACCCAAAAATTATCCTAATCGAACAGGTATCTTTTATTAAAACGCATAATAGAATATTGATATAAATTAAAATTTTATTTTTGATTTTATTGTTCCAAAGCTGATACCATGCTTCTGTTTACATTTACCAGCATGACATCATCATTCTGCACTTCATTCAAAAAATCTCGCATCTTATTGTCCTTATCTTTTGGCCACATTTTGGCCCAATTTTCCCACACTTTGGATTAAGCGCCCCAATGTGCCATTCTCAATTTGGCACGCGATTTTTTGGCGTATTCCATTGGGCTACTTGAAGAATAGGCCATAACACATCTCCACAAATCAAAAGAGCATACTCAAGGGTAATTCAAAGGAAAAAGATGAAAATTGGAATTTTTATCAGACAAAAAACATTGATTTCGAGACCAAAATGCTAAAAAATAAAAATACATATTCCATGGATCAGAAGCCTTATTTTACTGGCCTAAATTTAAATAAATTTAAAAATAATTTATTTTACCTATTTAATTTATAACTGATAACATAGTGCCCGTATCCTCTTTAAATGCCAAAAGGAAAATAGAGAAATAAAAAAGATCATACAAAATGAGAGAATTTTAACAAGTTCGCTTTAAAATATAGATTTTTAAACGGGTTGAAAGATTCCTTATGGCAAAACCTGTAAGTGCTATAAAAATTCTCTATCTAAAAATCCATTGGTGAATCTTTGCAAATTTTCAACATTTGAAATGAATTAAATATATTTAATTTTTAGTTTCAACATTCCATTTTTAAAAATAATTAATTTTTAAAATAACACAAACTTACTGGCTAGGAATTTGACGACGTGCAGAGGCATGACGAGCATGGCAACAAGCATGTCCGAAGCGGCCAAGGACACGATGAAGTAGTTCTGGACCTTTTTCAGCGGATTGTAGCTAAATACCGCCAGGATGACCAGAGTGTTGCTGAAAAATTAGAAATATGTGAAAAATATTTAATTTTAAAGGATCTTTATTGGTCGATCCATTCAATAAAATAAAAAATCTTTGATATATTTAAATAAATAAAATTTAAAATGCAAATTTATGCGAAAGTAGAATTTGGGGTTCTATGGTTCTATTTAAAGCTTATTTTTTTATCAAATTACAATATAGAATTGCCAGTTAAAAATTCAAACCTGCTTTTTTAATAGGAATTGGAAGAAGACATTACATTTTTAATAATTCTTAAACAATAAAAAAAGGTGGAAATCGGGTTCAATGCTGCTAATTTGTGGAATGTCGGTCTATAATACTTAAAATTCTATAATGAGTCGATGCCATTATTTCATCCAAAAAATTAATTTTATTTATAATTGTTGAACTTGGTATTGATTATTAAAAATTCATAAAATCAATTAAAAAAAGATACCCGAGAATGGTGATGCCGATGATCACCAAGTAGGTGAGGGTGCCGAGGATCAATTCGAAAGTGGGCAACCGAGGATCGTGATCACCACCATGCAACGGCAGTTGTGTAACATTGGCACTTTCAGAATCGATGAACGATGTCGTCAAAGTCGGAATCATGGAGGTCGATAGTACAGATGGCACAATGAGCTAAATATTTAATTTTATTTTATCTTGTTAGTAAAATTTATAATTAATATTTCGTGTAATATTTAAATGCCATATTCTAGAGTTTATTATTAAAAATTATTCTTATGCAAACAAAAGATCATAATGAAATGGATTTTTTTATTTTTAATTTTTTAATAAATTTTAGCACATTAGAAATTTTTAAAATTTTTATTAAAGGAGTGATTATAAGGTTTGAATTTTTGGTCATCGAGCAACAGATATCCTATTGTCCAATTCTATAATGATATGAAGTTATCGATGTTCAACAATTAATTTCATATGTGTTCTAAAATTATGGCAAAGGACATATATAACTTACAATTAAAGGCATCAAAATTTTATTTCAGAAAAAAACTTATCATTGAAATAAGTTAATAATTTTAATACCTAAGGTTATTGTTTAAAAAATAAAGAAAAATCTTATTTTCTTTATTTCATACAAATAATTCAATTTAAATATTTTTTTCCAACTTTATAGTAATATAATATTTTTAAACAATCAACCTCGGACGATATGGCTGCATTATTTGCATTTGCGGTCATGTTGATGAGTTGTTTCTGTAGGCTGAACAGGTTCAGCAGTACCATTTCCGCCCCACTAAGGGGTCGGCTCTTTCTTCGGTGAACAGCTTGATTTTGTTGATCTGATGCTGGTCTACTGTATCTTGGTTGTGTGCCAATATACTGTAGAGTGTTGACGTGTTTTTTGTCACAAATGTATGGCTCGTTGCCGATATGCCAATGCAGATGGTTCAATTTATTTGTGCCCAATTCAGCGGTCGAATTTGGCACATTTATATGGCCAAAGACCGGCAAAATATACAATAATAAATAAATAGGTGCTGAATACGGACCAATTAGAAGAAGCATTTGCGGTTCACCGATGGGTTGTAAAAGTTTCTTTCATTGGGTTTTGGGGGCAATGGGGCCACAATCAATTGCCCCTACCACATCTGGGCCCCCAGTCCTGGATCTCATTAGGCCCAACATAAGTTTTTTGCGTGCCATGGCCAGATTTTGCCGCTTTGCCCCCCCCTATGGCCTTTTGTCCTATGGAAAGCGGGGGACTTAAAAGATTGGTTGATGAGTTGGGAGAAGAATCGGAGCGTAAAAAGGGCCTGGGAATGAGTAAAAAGGAGGAAAAGACGAAAAAGAGAAAATCGGGAAGAAGGAAAAAGAAGAGGAATAATATTGAAGAAAAGGATGATGAAGAAGAAAAATTTGAAGAAGTGAATGAAAAAGAGAGGAAAGGGAAACTTGGGAAAAATGGAGCTAAGGATGAAAGAAAAACCGGAAGGACAAAAGGAAAAATGCTATGGAAGGAAGAGGTAAGGTTGAAAAAGAGAAAAAAAGGAAGATACCAGGAAGATGAAGAGGATGAATCCCGGAAGACCAAAAGAAAAATGAAGAAGAAAGGGGGATGAATCCGAAAGAATTAGGAGCAGACACGCAATTGGTCCCATTTGTTATTGGGATGGCCAATGATGAGGAAGGAAGAGGAAGGAGGAGGCTGGGAAAATTGGGCGGAAAATGGACAAGGAAGGACGGAAGTGAATTCTTCCGCATATTATATTTCATTCCAACCGAAAGTTAGTTAAAAATCCAACCCAACTTTTTGCATGGATTGCACTTATAATATGGGAATTTTGCTTGTCCTATTTTTTCTAACTGTAAGTCTGACCGGAACTTAAACAATAGGGGGCCGGCTAGAAATACAGCGGGGAATTTTATTAATGCTTATTGAAATGACAATTTCTTTATTTTTCCCTCCAAACTGAATTTAGAACAGGAATAGACAGATGGAATAAAAAATTTAGAAGGTTTAACTAGCAGAAAATAAGAACAGAAAAATGGCAGAGTGAGAGCCTTTGATTAATGTTAGAAAAGTTTTCGAAATTAAAAATGTTCCTTTGACTCTCACTTTTCTTTCGATTTTTAGACGCCTAAGTCTAGAAGTTGGTTTTCTAAACGTGTAGGCGAAATTTTTGTAGGCGAAATAAAGCATCCCCTCTTCTATCCCTCATCTCTAGGTATTCATGTTGATAATTTTTTTTAACTCATCAGTCGGGCATGGACATATTTCTGTCTTAATTAATCGGGGATAAAAGGGGTCCAGATCAGTAAATTAATTTTTTTTATATAGATTTGGCTTGATTGATCCAATAGCTTTAAGATATTACTATTACTAGTTAAAATTAGATACTTAATTTTACTTCTCATAAATAATTTATGAGTTGAAATTGTATGTGCGAAAAAAGGAGTTTGGACACTAATGTATGCTTTTGCTAAAATAGATTTATTTAATTTTTTTCTTTAGATCTCTCTATTAGTTTAAAAAATTATTTTTTCTGACATAGTAATATGAATTTGGCCGTTAACATTCTTTGCTCACAAGAGTAGAAGGAAGATTTATATAGTGTGATAAAGTGTTTTTTATGCATGCATTTTAGTATCCCTTTTAGTGTGGTCCTAAGATCTTGGTATGATGAATGTCACGTTAGTAAAGCATTCATACGAAATGATGGGAAAGTGTGAGCCCTGTAAAAAATTCTCACGAGATTCAAAAGAGAACATATGTTGGCCATGTTTACATCGATTACGATGACATGGCGGAAATGAAATTTGAGATTTGTAAAATGAATGAAATTGAGAATTTGTTTTTTTTTGAAAGTGAGCAGACATTAAACATTACGTTAATTGAATGCTTTAGAAACAAAGTGCCGCTTTTGCCAAAAACTCACAAAAATTTTATATTAAGTTAAAAAATAAATTAGATCAAAAAATTAATAATAGCTTAATCGAAATTTAAAATATTTTCTTTATACACAGTTAAAAATCTAGACAGAAAGAAAATTCCACTGATAAAATAATCAATTATGAATTTTGATTGTCTAATTTATTGGCTTATCTCTGATGAGAATTGATAAATGAAATATTGGTCTTTTAATGATTTTTCTACAGAAGTTAAGTAAAAAAGAGGTCACAAATAAAATAATCGAACTTTATCAAAGACAGGGAAAATACTGGATTTTCATGGACCGACCTTTTAAAGGTGTTTAGTTCTTTAGTGTGCTTAATAAATTAACTTGGGCATTCCCATGTTTTCACAGACAGCGAAGTTTGGCAAATTGATTTAATTGCAAATTAGAAATCCAGGCCCTTCGGCCATGCCAGGGAATAAGCCAAAAGTTATTCTGAGCGAAGCTTTTCCCATCCTCAACAAGAGCCATTAATGGTTGTTGGTCTCTCAGAGAGGGTTCTAAGTGCTGCTTCTTTCGTTCCCAGTGGATTTTTCTATGGGTTTCTTGTGTTTTTCGTTCCATTTTGTGATGATGAACAAAGAACACAAAAAAAATCCGAAAAATCCTCCAAATTTGGAGCTTTTGAGTGTCAAAAGAGGTCCATAAACCACTTTTTGTCCATTGTGTTTTTGGTGAGTGGTGTTAATTAAGGAAATTTTCCTGCAAAATCTGCTCGTCGCTTAGCGAGATGGATTTTGGGATCCTGCTGCTGCTGATGACATGTATGGCCCGAAAGAATGGGCATTAGAGTGTCTCTGTTCTATCCGAAAAAAAACATTTTGCTGGCGCTAATTGTGTTATTGGCACCGAAGTTGTATTGAATGGGAATGGAAATGTGCTGCATTTGACGGGTTTTGGATTAGATTTTGGGTGCATTTTTATGGAGTGCAATTCAAATTCCTAATGGGTGCCCTAATTTTATTAAAAAATAAATCTAAGTGAAGATTTATACAAAAAGTTACTCGTGAGTTTTGTGGAGCACGCCAAAGCGCAATGTCTAACAATAAAGGAGAAGGGATTTGTTAGGATTATAGTTATTATATGTTTTTTTACAAGTTTTCAAGCAGAATTGTATATTTGTATAGGTATCAGGTAAGAAAGGAAAAAAGATGTAAGGAGAGTCAGAATCTTTTTTGAGGTTTGGATTCAAGGAATTTTAACTTCTTGTTTGTGAGTTTAACCTCTTTCTTTAATATGATTTATTGATAAGATGCATGTTTTGAAAATAATAAAAGGTGAACATTTTCGGATTTTTAGACCGATTTTGTGCATCTTTGACCTTTGTTTTCCGCCGGGAACCAATCCGTAAAATAATCGTTGGACATGGACTACCAATCTTGGCGGATGTGTTGACGTGGCATTTTCAACATTTTGCCGATAAAATCTGCACAGGAGGGATGGGGGAAGGGGCAAGCAATTTTCCCGGGAATGATGATGAAAAAGACACCGATGACAAGTGCCGGGATCCCTTGTGGTGAGGAGGAGAGCCTTTTCAGCCAAAGCTTCGTTGGGACGAATATTTGTGCCTTCCGGCGACAGAAATATGACGCGATTATTCAATGTCTATGACACAGGGAAGTCATGGAAAATTCATAGAAAATGGAGGAATGAGAATATAAAGAAAAAAAAACTTAATTTATGAAACCCATAATAAATGACAAAAATAAAAAACAAATAAATAAATAAGCCAAATATCAACTAAATACAGTAAAGCCGTTGTTCAAAAAATTCCAAAATTAAGAAAAAATAAATATTAATAATATAATTGAAATGTGCTACTTTTTATTAATGTACAGGTGGTATCTATTCTAAAAGATTAACCGAAAAAATTTTTACTTAAAAAATGAATGATAAATTTGCAAAAAATCGAATAATTTAAATGATTTAGCGACCCTCAAATAAATATAATAATACCGTACAGTATCCGGATTTTTAATGTAAGTTGATTAATGACAGTACCAGAAAGGATTGAAAAATTGAATAAAAAAATTAATTAGAAATGGATAGTCAAGTTCTTCGGAGAATTGAAAGTCAATGAGAAAAAGGAAATGTGGAAATTTTAAAAAATGAGTACAAAAAAAGGATGCCTTTTCTAATTTATAGTGACGTACCTAAGATTAGATAGACAAAACGCCGTAAATTACTTAATTAATAAAATAAAAACAATGATTATAGTTTTTGTAAAAGTCAAAAAATAAAAATTATCTAAATAAAAAAGAATAAAAATCTATAAAATTTTCTTTTTTTTTGCTACTTTTTAAACTGGTCAAAAAATGAAAAAAATAATAAAGATCCATGTGGTGAAATGTGTGGTAGGACTTTAAATCCTAAATCCATTCTGTGGTTGGTGTCGACACTCTCTGAATATGGCGCCTAATGGGCCAAAAAGGCGCCCAAAGGCTTTCGCCGAAAAAGCTTTGTTTTGGGATGGTCGTGGGCTTCCGTGAATGATGGCACTTTGGGAATCCGACTGGCTTAAGAGGGGGACAAAGCCCTCTCTAAAATGCATTGTTCGATGGGTTACTTTCTGCCGCCCCCTCAAAAAATTCGGTGAAATTGAAACCCATGGGATATGCTTAAAAGAAAAGTGCATTAAGAGAGAATCCACATCACCACTAACTGGTAAGCAAAGCAGTTTATAATCAAGTGCAAAATTTATAAAATAAATATTTATTCAGATGTTACTAAAAATAAATAGATGTTCCATTAAAAATGGTGAAAGAAATGCTTAAATTTCTTATAATGGCAATTTCGAAATGCAAAATATTTTATCAATCAAAGTTTTTAAATATTAAAAATACTGCATCCACAAACTTATAAACTGTAACTTTTCTATTGAGCATTTGAAAATGTTTTTTAATACCTATTAAACTTGTTAATATTTTCAATCTTTTTTTGCTAGATTCTTGTCTAAATAAGATTCATATCAATAAGTGAGCATTTATATATTTAAATAAAAATTTTGGCAATTATAAAAACAATAGCATAATAAATTAATTTTTAAATTGATTTTATTTAATTTTATTTATTTGTCCATTAGATATTAATCCAACCATTTAAATGTTAAATTTTTGCGAAAATTTAAAAGCAATAATTTTTTGACTATAGAATGCGGATAAAGAGCTTGAACAATTTTCTATTTTGTAAAGTAGATTTATTAAATTATTTTCTATCTATTTATGAATTTAAATACTATTATATATGTATGGGAATACTGGAATTTTTAAGCTATAAAAATTGAATTCCATTGGATAACAAAAGAAAAGTTACATCACTCAAAATTGTATGAAGGTTGAGAGTTTAAAAAATAAAAAATGAATTTGGTCCAAAATTTCGGAGGAACAATGGCCAAGTGGAACCATTCTTTCATCACTTTGGCTCTAAAGCACCCTTCATGAAGTTGCCTAATGTGTTTTCGTGGAATTCCATTGAGGATGAAGAGAGCCAATCCAAAACAATATGGGAGCCAATTTGGCACTTTTTGGAAAGAAAAATAATGGAAAAAATGTAAGAACTATACTTCAAGTTTTCTATTAAATCACATCATTTGGTCATGTGCCAAAAAGATAAATAATGTAAATTAATTGAAAAAATAAATTAATAGTAATTAAAAAAATTTAAAGGACTGATCTTTTTTATCAAATATAATCTTTTTTTGATCTTATCTTTTATTTAAGTTATTTAAGCCGACTGAAATATTTTATTTATTTTTTATATTTGTCAGCATCGCTCATCCTCATCAGTGTGCCGACTCCGTTGCTGATTTACGGAAATTTGCCTCCGATTGTGTCTGGGACACACAGGTTGTAGATTACACCTGTGCATTTGATGACTCGTCTTGCTCCCTTATTATGAACAAAT
This sequence comes from Rotylenchulus reniformis, assembly GCA_001026735.1. Lineage (NCBI taxonomy): Eukaryota > Metazoa > Nematoda > Chromadorea > Rhabditida > Hoplolaimidae > Rotylenchulus > Rotylenchulus reniformis. Next base: position 65,872 of record LDKF01000056.1, on the reverse strand, counting down.
CCTTTCATTAAGCTGAAAGGAACCATTGCCTCTTGTCATACCTTCTTCTTGGTTATGTGTAGATTTCGCTGTTAAAGTTATTAACAATGGAAATTGTTCATTTTTAGGGTTACTAAAAAAGGATTACTAACTAGGGAGGTTCCCGAGGTGCCACACCCCGATTGCTTGGGGACCCATTCTATTTAGGGTGTCACATGTTTTGAGCCCTCTTCACTGAATTCATAAAAATAATTTTTAAAAAAATCTATCAAACTCAACCAATCTTTGAAATATCCACCATTATGACCTATCCTATAATATGTTGCTATTTATTGGGAAATAAATCTATAATCTGGGCGCAAAATTTAGAGGAATTTAGAAGCAAAATACAAATTAAGGTCATTTTTGACATGGTCAAATTTGGCTAGATTTTTCTCCATAATATAAAGGCCCAGAAATCCCACTCAAATGATTTTTTATAGGGTATAACCATAAGAATATTTTTGCCAAAATTGAGCTTCCTAGCTTCATTGGTAAGTTTTTTCTCGGCGATCTTTTTGAAAGTCGATTTTCAGCGAACCTATTAAAAATCTATTCCGTTTGAAAAATGACAAGATGGAGCAAATATAATTGATTTTTTCATGTATTTGTCCTAATTTGGCATAATACTGTTAATTTCTAATGATTTGTTCATTTGAAAAAAGCTCACACCTGAGATTCCCATTTTGGCGCCAAAAAATGCCTAATTTTTAGGGGGGTTTTAGCGATTTCGTATTACTCCTTGCTCGAATTATTTGCAAAAATTCTTTTAAGCGCCATTAACAAATTTCTTTTTTTTTCTATCTTTTTCCATCTTTGTGAAAGAGTCCATCTGGAGATCATAGAAAAATCGCGCTCAAATGTCAGTTTTAGGGAGGTTGGAGCTAAAAATTATAAAAAAAATTTAAAAAGATTTTTTAATTAATTTTTTTTTATAAAATTGAAAGAAGACATATTGATCTACTATATTAAAAAGAGAGTAAAAGATTGGTGGAAAAATAGAATAGTTATGTTTTTAAAATGCCTCTCTGAAGAGTGCTCAAAACTTATGTGACACAAACCCTGGTACTTTCCTGTTAACGGGGGGGCTAAACTTTTAACGGGGGTGGCACCAGCCAAATTTCTTCAGTGCCCCCCCTGTTAAAATTTTGCCACCCCCGTTAAAGTTTTGCCCCCCCCCCCCGTTAACAGGAAAGTACTGACACCCTAAGTATTATACAGAGAACTCACACAAATCACGGCGTTATCATATTCGTTTTTCCCACAAAGGGTCATGAATTTTTATAAATATTTTTCTGAGCGCGATTCGTCTTTGTGCATGGGTCGTATAGACGCGGAGGTCGTTTTTTCTCAAACCATTTTTTTGAATTCTATCGCGTCGATATTATTGTTTTTATTAAATATATTCATTTATCGACCAGTTAAAATAAGATATATGATGCTAATTATCCCTTAAACGACCCATGGACCAAGGACGAATCGCGCTTGAAGCACGTGGAAAAATTATTTAAAAAATTAATATAAATATTCATGACCCTTTGTGGGAAAAACGAATATGATAACGCTGTGATTTGTGTGAGTTCTCTGTATAATAGAATGGGTCCCCAAGCATCGGGGTGTGACGCCTCGCAAACCTTCCCTTGTAAGATAAGGAAAACCATTGGCCTAAATGGGAATAAAAAGGATTTTATTTTAAGACATGGTTTTTAAGTTTAATTCTGGCATTATTTATATTAATTTTAATCACCAAAAATCTCATTTGGGGAATTAATTTAAAAAAACGAAATTAAATATGATTTAAAAATCTGAAGTAATATCGACTAGCACGATAAAAAGCATATTTGATCAATCCATTGTTTGTATTTTTTATACAAGTAATATAGTTGTTATCATTTTGGGATACTTGGAAGATGGAAGTTAGGAAACTAATGTAAGGTATTATAATATTTATTAAAAGTTGAAAATTATTTCTTGTAATATATATTTTCTTCAATAAACGATTGGAACCGAATTATAAGGAATGTGCGACAAATATCACACACCTAATTGAAATCTATCCATAAAAAATTATTTGTGTACAAAAAACGGTACCCAACTCTAGATCAATGATCAATGCTGATTGATCAGTTTTACTATCGAATTAATTTAAACTTCATTTGACCTGTTTTTCTATTCATTTTAAATTCATTGATAAGAGTTATTTGATAGCCTATTTGATATTATTTTCTGCAGGTATGTAACGGTTTAATTTATATTTTCTAAGAATTTTTTGTTTTATAAAAAATCAAACATCAAATTATATTTTCATAAAAAATCAGAAAGTTTTGAGGATTTAAATTAATTAGAAATTATTTTCGATTATTCTTCGATAGAGTAGCTTCATCGGGTATTTTGATATTTTTATGATAAATTACATCATCAAAGAAAGCTGTAAGGATGAGATGATTTATAGACTACTATGTATGTCTGCTATTATGAATAAATTATATCTTAACAGGTGAATTATTATTATTATTATTATATTCATGGAATCGAAAAAGAGAATTCGCTTCGGAAGTTCCTTATAGCTTTTAAAAGAAAGTGACATTAATACAATGCGCAGGTGGATTTGACGCAAAAATGACTGCCAATTACCTTATTATCATTGAGTATTTAAGCTAGTCTCTCCTTTTTCCTTTCACCTAATTTCTCTCGGTTCAATCTACTTTTCATTTTTATTCCGCCTTATACTTTTACTGCTGATTTTATATGGGTCTAAAAATTCGTTCAAGATCTTGCTGAATTTTGGTTTGTATTTCCAGAAAACAATTTTATAATTTATTTCTAATCTGATAGGTCATTCAAAAAATATTAATCAATAGCCTTTATTCTTTTATCCAATATTTATTTTACCCAATATGTCTCTGAACTTTTTTTAAATTTTAGATAGGATTCTTAAAAATGTTTAAATCATTTTTTGTTTAAGTAAAACTTTTGGCGCTATCTGAAAAGTGGTCAATTTTGGGACTCTAATTTTTTTTGAGTCTCGGGACTCAAAATCGAAAATTTTTATCATTTTATTATTCAGCATTCTAATTTTCGCCCAACAAATCAACAAAAATGCTTGGAAATCGAATGAATGTTTCTTCTTATTTATTATGTTGCCACCAGTACTACATACGGGTAGTATTATTCATTTTTATAAGTTGCCCGTACTACATACGGGCAGATCTGTACTTAAACATTTAATCGATGCAATTGTTACATTGTTGTGTGTAAATTACAATGTTGAATCCCTAAATAATGATGAAAATAAAATGATTTTGAGTAATGGGACTCAAAAATGTTACGAGACTCAAAAAAAAATAGAGTCCCAAAATTGACCACTTTTCAGATAACGCCAAACTTTTTGTTAATTTCAGATAGCGCCAAACTTTTTGTTAACATTGAATTATTTTAAAAATGAATTCGAAACGCAAGGATTCTTCTGTTCATCACGAGCTTGTGCAGCTCCAAATCCGTGATTATACCAATGGCTCTGACAACATGAGAATTCAAGAAATTGTAGCCAAATTTATGCCGATGGCGAAGAAGGAAGACCAGCAGAAAAGTCTGATCAACGATCAGGAGGAAGAAAGATTGAGGCAATTGTCGCGGTCGGGATTCCATTGATGATCGAGTTATGCTCATCATTATGATCAAGAGATATCTACTTATTTAGTACCGTATTTCTTCTAAAATAGGACCCTATTCTAAAATAAGACCCTCTTCTAAAATAAGACCCCCCTTTGAGGGGATTCGAATAAAATAAGACCCTATTCTAAAATAAGACCCACTTTTTTAAAATAAGAATCTTACCAAAAAAATTCTTTTAGCATTTAAAATAAATTTTTCAAATAGTATTCAATTTTTTTTCAGGAAAAAGATCAGGAAAATTGATTTTTGGGGGATCAGCCAACTGGATACCAAACCATCTCGTACCCGGTATCGAGATTGTTTTTGCCATACCAGCTCAATACCAATCATACCACTTCGATACCACCCATACCATCTCGATACCGCCTATGAATACATGCTGATTACGCAAATAGTTGGCTATCCATGGTATAATCAGCGTAGAAAATCCAGAGAATTTCAACTTTTATTTTAACTCCTCAATTTTATGACGCGAAAGCACGTTGTGTTAAAACATACATCAAAACATCGATAGGTATCGAGATGGTAGGTGGTTGGTCGGATTTTTGAGTGATGAATCATTGGAATTGTAAAGCAGAATGTACCTTTGATTTTTTAAAATTGCTGTTTTTTCACTAAGATACCTAATTACACCTCATTGAGAAGGGTTCGAAAAAAATAAGACCCTCTTCTAAAATAAGACCCTCTTCTAAAATAAGACCCTCTTCTAAAATAAGACCCCCCTTTGAGGGGGTTCGAAAAAAATAAGACCGGGGTCTTATTTTAGAAGAAATACGGTATTTGACAATTGTGGTGATCAGCGATGTTGAAAATCAAGAAAATTAAAATGATAGTATTTTCAAATTTGGGATTTTTTAAATTTTAATAATATAGTTTTAGCATCATAATATTTTTTACTAGCCATGCAAGTTTTTTTTATATGATTATATTTAAAAATAGCATAAAAATGGAAAAGATTCAAGGAATGCTTTCTATGGATAAAAAACAATAAAAATAGCTTAAAAATAATAAATAAGTCACTAACTAATAAATTGGCATATTCAGAATGGCAAGTATATTTTTTAGATATTTATTAAAACATTTTACATCCAATATCAATTAATACACATTTATTATATAAAAAAATATATAGTTACTATTTTGAATTTCAAAAACTTGATTTTATTTTACAAATTGGATATTGCTTTGTTCCATTACTCTAATTACTTATAGTTGTTGATAAAAGTAAAATTAAATAAAAGTTTATGGTTTCTATTTCATTGAAATCGTATAAATATAAAAATAAAATTATCTTTAATTAGAAAAAAAAAGTTGAGAAGAAGAATCATCAGGATAGAATGGACCGATTATGATTGCGTAAAATTTAAAATTTATTATAAATTCTCATTGTTTTCATATTGATTAGGTTATAAATAAAAGGTCCATAATTCTTAAGGTAAATAATGATAAAAAGTAAAATTATTTTGTTATTTTACTTTATCTAAATAGAATTTAAATAGTTTTAATATCCTCCTAAAGCTAATACATTAAGTAAAAAATTTGATAACAAATATTAAATTTCGCAATGAAAAATAAAATAAAGGAATTATGATTGTAATAAAAAAAAAATACAAAAATAAGAAGTTTAAATTTAACTTTTATTAAACAACATCAAACGAACGAAAATGATTAAATATTTTTTAATTACAATTTTCCATAAAAAACATCATAAAAAATGACCAGTAATGTTTTATAAAATCGATGATTTAAAGGAAATTTTAATCCAAATTTTATCGAAATTTTGATTAAAAATTTGTTCTCAATAACAACATTAAACACAAAGTCCAGTCTTGTACCTCATAGCACGACAAAAAATTTACAATCATGCTATCGCACTTCGTTGTTGTTATGTCTGATGATTATACATCAAATTAACAGTTCCATAACTTTTTATGACCAAATTCATCAAAAAAATCGCAAAATCAATTCTTTTGGGCCAAACACCATGTCCTAACCAAAAATTTTATTCATTACCTAATCTTGTGGGCTCCTAGATGAGGCTATGGAATGAAGAAGTGATAAGGCCATAATTCAGTTGTGGCCCTTTGCACTGATAAGACAGGGATCACCCAATTTTTCGGACCCAAAAATCGGACCTCCTCGTCGGATGGTACTAAATTGTACTAATACCTATGAATGTAATCTGTGGACATATGACCAATGTCCACTAGTAATAAATTGTAAACTGTCCATTATCATTATACAAATAAATCCGAATCCATGGTGGCCCCGTGATAAAGAAGGTATGTTTGTCCGAAAAAAATTTGCTCTGGGTTGCGTCATGAAAATCATTCTCTGGTGGTCATAAGAGACGAAAACATACTCTTATCTGAGATTTTCACCATCGTAAATAAAATTTATTGTCTCATTTCTCATCATTTAAAGCCTTTCATTTTTCACTAAAATATTTTCAAAAATTCATAAAATGATGAAATTTTATTTTATATTAAAGATATAACAAATACCATCCTAGGTCTACCATCCTAGGTTCTGTGAGACTTCATGACATTATTGGTGTCCTGAACTCAAAAATAATCATAGATTTTCAGATGATTTTTTTGATAATTTGTAACCCTGATCAAGAACATAGCTATTCTAATAAAAATCCTATATAGAATAATTTATAAAAAATTGTTGAAAGAAATTTCTTAATATTAATTTATTCATACAAATAATTATGATCGATGTAAAGTTTACAAGAACCCTACCTTATTCCCCCTTACCTTATTCCCTACCTTATTTTAAGTTATCTTTATTCTTGCTCTTCAATATTTCACATTGTTTTAAATGGTTACTCATAAAAATAATTAAAATTTATTGATTGTGAAAAATCGACAGAAGACCAAAAAAGACTTTTAATTATGATAATTACTTACTTAAGTAAATTAATTTGATTTTTTATCAAAATTTTAATTTTTGATTCCAAAAAAGAACTAAAACCAAAAAAGAACCTTTGATAATAATGAAATAAAATAAATTTCATTTTTTAGCTCAACCTTTTTTGATACTTTTTTCACGAACCAAAAATCACTAAAGTGACTGAAATGACATCGATCAGCAACGGACATTCGGCCGCCAATGGCACCCAACAAAAGTTCAAGGAGGAGGAGAAGATCGGCCAAAAGGGCCTGGTCACTCTGAAGGCCAATTCCTATGCCATTGCGGGAGTGCGCAACGAGACCGAGCTCAAATTGTTGGCCGGGTACGCTGTGGACTACGCCCATTCTATTGGTCAGTTCCAGATTGTCATGATATAGTTTGAAAAAAATTAATTTTTATAATTTATGAGATTATTTAGAATGCGTTTTGTTCGAATTAAATTTGAGCTAATGTAAAGGTTAGATTTATAAAGTTATTATTTTTTTATTTAATTATTAATGATGAATCTTTAAATGGGTAAATGATTGTTTCATAATTTCATGAATTAAGCGGTATTAACTAGCAGAAAATTAAAGTGAAAAAATTCAAATATGTAAAATGGAAAAATGATTTCATACAAAACATAAAATTTCCAAATACAAAAAAAAATAAAAAATATTCGAAGATTATTTAATTTTCGAACATTTTAAATGCAGCCCATAGAAAGCTTTATAATCATTGAGTATAAAAGACCCATGATAAAGTTAATTGAATAAAGTTCCATATGAAAAAAATCACAAATTTCTTAAAATTTTTCATCACACTCTTAAAAATGAAAATTCACAGAAATATAGACCCATCAAATAATTCGACCTTATATTATTAGCTTGCTGAATATTTGATAATGAACAAAGACCTCCTGAGAGGGAAATTCAAATTATGCATTCTCAAAAATTTCCACAGATATAAAATTTAATTTTCTTATGGAATTAAAAGCCTGGAACAATGTGATCAGAAAAACATTGTCGAATAAGCAAAGCAATCTTATTAATACGATTATTATGACATAAATTGACAAAGAACCTCTCGATTTTTTTAAATTTTCTAAGTGCACACAACTCATGGAATTTTTCAGGTCTGGTAGGGCGCAGCTGGGACGAGCAGTACAAGTACGCCAACGATGTTTCGGTGGCGCCCCCGCTGGCACTTTTTCCGTCGCCGTTCCCGAAGGAATTGTATGAACAGGCGGTGGATGCGCAACAGGCACTCAACGAGTTGTACTTCCGTGTCGCGTGTGACCACGACTTTCTGATGGAGGCTTACAAAGACGTGATCAAGGTTAGTTGTTGAATTTTTCAAGTTCGAATTTACCATTTATTTTTCAAATATTTTGGTTTCTTGATTTAGGCATCTTGAAAATATTCTTTATCTCGAGAACCAGCAGTTAATAACAGCAAAAAAATTTGATAAATTGCTTAAAATTTATTAAATAGAAATTTGACATATAAAATAAGTATTAATTAAATTTTACAAAAAATTTGACGTTTCATATAGCTCTTTAATTTGTATTAGAAAACGTTGCAAAAATTTTTCAAATTTAATATACCGTATTTCCTCTAAAATAAGCATGATGCTTATTTTTTTTCAATGCCCTTCTAATGTCTTGCTTATTTTAGAGCACTTGCTTATTTTTTTCAAAGGTCAAATTAATAAATATTCTTTGTTGAAAAAAATGTGTCCAAAAAGGCAAATGGCAAAAATTTTCAAAATTCAAGCGGGTCATCCATCACTCAAAACATCATTTTCCTTTCCCGGGACTAATCCCCGGGTAATTTTTGACGTTGAATCCGATTCTGACGTCTATTCTGACGTACTGCGTTACTCGACGCATCTTTTTGACGCTGACGCCAAAAAATGCCGCACGTAGAACCCGCAAACAACACGAAGAAGACCACGAGTTCGTTGCGGTTGCTACGTGCGGCATTTTTGGCGTCAGCGTCAAAAAGTGACTTCACAGGAAAGATAAAAAGAAAAAAAACATATAGGTATGAGTAAAAATTTTATTTGGAAAACACATGCTTATTTTAGAGCACTTGCTTATTTTAGAGGAAATACGGTAAGATAATGTATGAGTAGCATTCATATGAAGCTTTATTGATTATTTTTATAGTGGAAAAACATTAGGCATATTATTCTAGGGCGACCCATTCCATGCCAAACTGATCGATCTGGCCAAAAGGATCAAAAACGAGGGTATCAAACAACCATTGATGGTCGGTCTTCAGCGGGCCGATTATTTGTCCCATTGGAATGCTGAGGCGAAGAAAATGGAATTGAAACAGGTACCAAGAATAATGGGAAAGCAGGAATAATCGCTGAGGTTCCAGTTTTTAGAATCGGATTATCTAAAAATCGAAAAAGTAACAAGATTTGATTTTTTTCCTTTCATTAAGTACCAGAAGTGGATCAGAAATTTGAAATAATCATAAGGGATTTTAGGTATTAATATCACATAACTAGGACCCATTAAAATCAAATCAGTACCAAAACAATTGGAATATCTGAAATTTGTTTAAAAAACTGAGATTAATTTTGGTAGACCAACTTTTTAGTTAAGGATTCAATTTAAGTACAATGGAAATGATGGTGCCCAGTCATTTGCGCGCCATTCGTTATAACTCGGTTTAAACGCAACTTTATAGAAATGATTTTGAGGTCAAAAAATAGAACAAAACATAAGCTACCACAAATTGGTCAATTCTATGAAAAGTTATGGCCAAATTAGATGATTTTGGCCAAATTCACAGTATTTTGTCCATAACTTTTTTCAAAATGGACAAATCTGAATGAGCTTGGGATAATTTTATAGCTTATTTTTTGATCTATTTTATGACATCAAAGATTTTTCTCTAGGTTGCAGTAGAGTCGAGTTATAACGAATGGCGCGCAAATGTCTGGCGCGCAAATGACCGGACACGGGAAATGATTACTAGGGAAGGATTTTATGCAAATGCATATTTTTTTGCAACTTCAGAACGACCTGAAAATCACGTAAAACACATTTTTAACACGATTTGAACCCTTTGAATGGTTTTCTAACTGCATATTTTTAACTTTTTCTGTATATTTCGCATTTTTCGGGCATTTCCGCATATTTTGGGAATTTTTGGGGCATTTTTACGCAATTTTGACATTTTTGGGCATATTTTCTAATTTTTGGACCAATAAAAAATAAACCTTAAAATGGCGAAAAATTGGTTCTAAGAAAATTGATAAAAGTTCCAGTTCGATAAACAAAATTGGAAAAAAGGAACAAAATTTTATTTGTAGGGAGGGTGTGGGGGTGGAGAATTGATTTTTTTGGCTTTATTTTTTGTCCTGAAAATATGTTAAATATGCAAAAAACCACTTTAAATAGTAGAGTATTGCTTTTCGGGAAAATTTTTGCATTTTAGTTTCATAGTTTGCAAAAAATTTGCGCATATTTTGGCACTTTTTGTTGCATATTTTATGCGCATATTTTGGAAATTTTTGCGCATAAAAATCCGTTCCCTAATGATTACATAGAATTGAGGATTTATAAGAAAAATTTTATCAAGGTTGAAGTGAACCCGGGCCAAATCGGCGGGCCCGGTAGTGCCACGATGGTGTCCAAGTTGCACCGTAAAATGCTGGACAAACTCGAGATTGAGCAAGGCCATAAATTGCCGATATTGGCTAAGGCAGTGATGCCCGAGAATCGGCCTCGGCACGGAATTGCGTTGACTCTTTACAAGGCTTGGTAATGATTCAGTTCACGAATTTTCGCTCCAAATTTTTCAATAAACGAAAAATAGAAATAATGTCTTTAAACATATCTAGATTGACAGATCATGCTGGAATTTCATAAACCTTATTTTACGAATACGGGAAGATTTATTCTGCTGGAGAAGCTAAAAATTGAAGAAAAGGATTGAAAATAAATTTGACTCATTGAATCTAAATTTTAGAAGATACTTTACTTTTGTTTTAAATTTAGAGATTTGTTTGATTTATGTCTAAGTTCGAAAAAATTGACCCTGTTGAATTCTCTTAAAATAAAAATCATAAATTATAATTTTGGCCTAAATTTCGACACTTCTTTTAAAGGAAAATGTTTGGAGACCCCAACGCGATGATCCTGTACGTTAATCAGCCCGATCTTTTTCCGGTGTGCGCCTTTGAGCAGCTCCAGTTTGTGATGTTCCAGGTGGAGAAGCTGGCCAAGCAGGATGGCCAACGTGTGTTGGTCCGATGCTTGTCTATCAAGCAGTGCGGCGAAAGGTACATTTTAGAAGCTACGGAAAAAATTTTAGTCTCACAAGTCAGAACCGTACAATTTCTGCTGAAAATTTACTATCATGCTATCTATCATATACATACCGTATTTCCTCTAATTTAAGGGCACTCTCTAATTTAAGGGCACCCTCTAATTTAAGAGCAACTTTCGGTTGAGGTTGAAAATTTTAAGGGCACCCTCTAATTTAAAGGCACCCTCTATTTTAAGGGCAACTTTTGAAAGATTGAAAATTGACATTAATTAATTTTTGGATCATTTTTAGGATAGTAATATAAAAATTTGATGAAAATTGTCATTTAATTTTTGATTGATTTGTTACAAGATGAGGAAAATGATCTTTTGAGTGATGGATCGCTTGAATTTTAAATCGAATCTTGATTTACCTATATAAAATTTTACTTCAAAGATAAGGTTGAAAAATTTAAGGGCAACCCTCCAATTTAAGGGCACCCTCTAATTTAAGGGCAACTTTGGGCTGAGGTTGAAAATTTTAAGGGCATGCCCTTAAATTAGAGGAAATATGGTATTATAAAGCAAATTACTCAAAAAATGGTGAATATTTCTGTAAAATTAAATATTTAATTGTTGTATGAGTAAAAATGAATAAGATTATTTGGATGTTTGATTAATTTTTATAAAAAAAANAAAAAAAATTATTCAAACCTATGCAATAAAATTATTGCATAGGTTTATTTTTTGAAAGAATTATGTTAGGTATATAAAAATGATACAAAAATAAATAATACTTCCATAAATCTAAAACTGAATAATATTTTTTGTTTCAAAACTTTACCATATTTTTAAATAGTAAAATGATTATACATTTAATATTTATGATAAATCTAACCAATATGTATGGTTTTACAGGCTGAGCCTGGACGAGCGCGACCGTTCGCTATATTTGGACGGCACCAAACGTGTTGGCTTAGTTCACATGGCCTATGGGTATTTGCCAGAGCATTTTCCCAACGAAAAGGATTATGAAGCACGAGTGATGATGGAACGATCTACTGCCATTGTATGGGATATAAAAAAAATTGGAGAACAATATGAATGAATTTTTTTTAAATAAAAATTCTAACCTCAAATAGTGAAAAAATCATTTATTGAATTTTGGAACTAGAAATTTGAAACAAAATGAAGTATGTTAAGTCTTTTTGGAAAACGGTCATTAATGCACCTCTTGGAATTTAGGGATATTTAATTTGATATTCAAAATTTACATAAATTCTGATGATCAAAGTACGATCTTTAATCCAGATGTCACCAAACTTGCGTCTTCAACTAGCCGGTACCAAGAAGATCCAGCAGGTTTGTAAAATTATTTAACCAACTGATTAATAATAATAAATAATTTGTCTTATCAATCTTATTAGATGGAAACCCCTGAATTTCTAGGTGCTCTCCAAACCGGGTGTGTTGGAACACTTCTTCCCGAACGAACCTCAAAAGGTGGCCAAGATACGTAACACTTTCATGGATCTGTGGGGCCTTGAGGAAAACGACGCCATTACTCGGGATGTCATTAAGGCAAGAGAAATTTACTATTTTCTCCTTAAAACATTTATAATTCATACAAAAAAGAAATAATTTTAATTTTTTTGAATCTTCTCTTTTAAAACAAAAATATGTTATGCTTTACAGAAAGCCATCCAAAACGGATCGGAGTTTGTGATGAAATCCCAGATGGACGGTGGCCATGGCATTTACTTTGACGACGAAATTGGCCAAATGCTGAAGAAAATGACGCTGGAGGAGCGAGGCGCATTCATCCTGATGAAGAAGATCAAGCCCGTAGTGGCCAAGGTTTTAACTTCGAAAATTTTTAAATGCAAAGTGAGGAATAATTCAAACGAAAAAAGGGATATAATTTTCTGTTATAAAATTTGAAAAAAAGATTTTGGAGTAGAAAACATGATTGCAAATGATAAAATCTAGAAATTTTGGTTTTTTTACTATGTTGTGTCAATTAACCTCTAATATTTTTGTCTATAAAAAATTTTTGTCAGGAAAATGTTCAAAAATAAATACCCTTCGAACTTACAGAACTTCATGATCCGTCCGTTCACGGCGCCGCACCAAGAAGATGTTCACAGCGAGATGGGCATCTATGGATCGCTGATCGGCGACCAGTCCACCGGCAAAGTGATCCACAACGCGGTCAACGGGCATCTGCTACGAAGCAAAGTCAGATGACCCATTTTCTTTTTTAAAGATGGACTGTTGACCTTTCAGTTGTGCGCTATTTTATTTAATCTCCCAAATTAGAACTAAAAATTATTTTTTACATTTGCATTATCTTAAGTCTTGTGAGGGTTGCAACTTGAGTTTAATTTAGTTTGATTTATCTGACAATGAGAATTTTTTTGAGACCAAGAAAACAATCTTAATTATTAATTAAATGATTCCATTAAATTTTAATGACTTTTATGTGAGTCATGGTGATGAATTATTTTATTAAATTCCTAAACAGAAACTAACATTATCTTTCCAATATCCTAAAAGATTTATGGGTTTCAATTTAGACACAAAATACCATTTTATTCTAGAAATTTTTTTAAATATAAGACCAATTACTATGTTAATTTTTATTTGAAAAAAAAATTCTACATCATTTAATCATATATTCAATTCCAATCTACTAAACCCTTAAAAAATAAAATTGCTATGACTCAATCAAATCCAAAGTTTATATCCTAAAACTTTTTAGAATTTTTTCTACATTAATATTCGTATTTTATTACCTCAATAATTCAGGCGTAAGATTTATGATTTTTATGTACCAATCATAGTTGCTTGGCACGTGTTTGTTTCTTTTTTTCGTTAAATACATTTATTGCATACGCTATAAAAATATTTTATTTCAAAGTTTTTCTTATTAGGCCGCCTCCCAGAATCTTGGAGGGGTCAGTACTGGCGGTGGCGTGATCGACTCAGTCCTGTTGTACCCGTCTAGCGAGTTTCAGTGATCAGTGATCAACTAACAATGCTCAAGAACAATATATTTGGCCATCATTACCTTTTTATTCCCTCAAAAAATCATCTAAATTAGCCATTTGAAGCCTATATTATGATATTCCTTTATCAATATGATCATTGATTCCACATACAATTTATTTTTTTTAGAAAATTTGACCAATTGAAACATTTTATGCTCACTCTTTCTATGACTCACAATTTTTATCTGAATAAATAAATTTTGCACTTTTGCCAATTTTTATTTTAAATAATGAACTTTTTTCCTTTTAAAATTGTAATGATTGCTGTTTATTTTATGGTTCCTGACAAATTCTTCGAATCATAGAAAAGATGGAAATTTTTAATCGAAAATAAACTTAAACTGGTATATCATAATCAAATAATTAATGGATGTAATAAATTAGATTAAGGTTAATAATGAAAAAATTCTTAACAATAATTAGATTATCTTAATGCTCACTTGTCAGATACCAAATTATTAGAATCTAACAAATGAATTTTTCATTATTTTTTTAATTTTTCATCAAATAGATTTGATCACTCTCAGATTGGGTATTTTTACAACTTAAGACATGAACCAATTTTTAGATTCGGATGTCCAAATAATTTTATGTGTTGCTCGAACAGTAATGGGTAAAAACAGTCTGAAAGTTTTCATAGGTGCTGGGCTCTGGGTCATTTAAAAAGGCGAATTTGTCGAATCAACTTGATTTTTTGAAGCAATAAAGCCAATATCAAAATAAGTTTTCCAGAAATTATCTTAAATGTTTTGGACTCTTGTGAATTCTTTGAACTCTTCTAAAAATCATGTTTTTACTCGATTTCAAATTTTCTTGAAAAAATAATCTAAAAAGGCCAAAATAAGTTTTTTTAAGTTCTTTCAATGGAAAGCTCGTGTTAAAAAATAGTGCAGAAAATTTTGCTACAAAATAAGACAGTACCCACCCAAATTTCTCCGCTTCGAAAAAAGTAATGGCCAAATTTCTGTGAAGTTGGCTAAAAATTATTTTGGTGGATTCATTTTGTAGCTAATTTTTGCTCTATTTTTTGATACCATACTAATTTCATTAGTTGTAGTTTGAACTGATTTATAACGAGAGCCGCAAATTTCGTACAACCTTCTAGTATAATTTTTAGTTTAATGTAATGATCCATTTATTTTTTTACCTCGAGTTAGGAATGAGACCAATTTATGAAACGAACAAAAAAAATATCAAAGAAAGAGGAAAAAGACTGATCGCCAACATCAAAATACTTTCAAAATTGAAAATTAACAACCGATCCTATCCTATACTGAAGGAAAGTTTTCGTTGCAATAATTTCCGATATTCACATCTTCAAACGATTCGAGGCAAAAAAATTGATGGATCAGTATTGTAATAAAAAATTTTTTTTAATTAATATACAAATTTTTGACACCCCAAAGACACCAGAAATAAGTGTATCTTGAATAAATAATAAAAAGCTTTTATAATTTTGTAATTTAGACTAAACAATTGACGTACATGCTGATATAAAAAAATATCGAAAAAAGATAACCCGGAACTAAGGTTTAGAAATTTTTAACTGCCCTTTATTTCTCTTTAATTCATCATTTTTATTTTTATTTTTTAATATTTATCGAGAAACGAATTTAAGTGGATTATAAATCGGTGATCAGAATATTTCTAAAAAAGAATTGAATATAACGTAGTTAGTTAAGTTTCATAAATTTTTCATTGAAGTTCGCTGGAAGGGAACAGCAGCAGAGAGTCGAACACTCCTCCACCGAAACAAATGCCACCTGCTTTCTGCGAACTGGGCTGAAAAAAATTTATCACAACTTTAAAACCCATAATTTCCAGATTTTTTACATCCAAATTAATGGATATTTAGGAAAAGAGAATTCACTTCAGAATAAACCAAAGGCCAATAAAGACTTATCCCTCTGAAAAAGCAAAGGATGTTAATTTAAAAAAGTCAGATGATATGATGTTTGATTGAATATTGTCCCTTAAAATCTGTGAGACAATTTACTTTATCATTTTTCCAGAAACAGACTTCTTAATTGTTCGAAATTCTTAAAGATAAAAAAGTAATTTTATGAATGGTAAATTTTTTAAGCAATAAGTATTATTTTTCATTGTATACTAAAAAAGTTGAATTTTGCTTTTTCCCAGGTGCATCAGAATCTTAAAAATTGGATCCATTTTTTTCTAAACTTATAACAATTCCTAGTATCATTCCTCTGACCTTGCTTCGCAACAGATGTCCATCAACTTTGTTGTGCAATATTTGTCCGGTGGACTGGTTGCCAATCAGCGAACCGCAGATGCCCATCTCGCTATTCATCTCCTCTTCTTTGAGCGCTTCAAATGGGCGTATAATGACATTCTAAAACAATGTACTTACTTTTATCATGGTATCACCAAAACGGGCCTATTGCATGGTGTTTATTCCGGATATTATGGGATTAACAAACATAGCCTTTCTCCTCTACTACAGTAACGAATTTTTGAATATAATTACTTTCAAAAAATCGTTACTGTAGTTTAGAAAGAGTGCCAAGACATAACTTCTAACCAAGTTTACAAGTTGATCCGATATTAATGACCTTGGTCACCAATGGTTTGATCTTCTTCATCAGGATGAATGCGCCTCGCTCCTCCAGCGTCATTTTCTTCAGCATTTGGCCAATTTCGTCGTCAAAGTAAATGCCATGGCCACCGTCCATCTGGGACTTCATCACAAAGTCCGACCCATTCTGTATGGCTTTCTGTAAATCAAAATTTTTAGTAAGAAGATTCAGATAAAAAATAATTCAGTAACAATTTTCATAATGGTTTTTATTTATTTTTATTACCTTAATGACATCCCTAGTGATGACATCGTCTTCCTCGAGACCCCACAAGTCCATGAAAGTGTTGCGGATCTTGGCCACCTTTTGCGGATCGTTGAGGAAGAAACGCTCCAGTACGCCAGGCTTGGATAGCACCTAGAGAATAGATCTTTTAAATAATGATCTTGATTTATGTGTTAATTAATTGCTCTACAATTTATTTGTCTATGATGATTGAGATGTACCACATTGGCAACAAGTCAATTATCTTCTTAGTTAGTTTGTCTAAAACGAATTGACTAAGTTTGAATTTATGATTCAAAGTTTATTTGAAATCTTAACTGTGATATACAATTAGTAAGGCCATTCATTCAAATCATTGAATATGCCCAAGTCTAACCTGTTGGATTTTCTTGGCGTTGACTAATTGGAGGCGCAGATTCGGTGACAACTGAAAAAAATTATTTTTTAGGGATCCAGATAACTCGACCCCTTGACAACTCGACCCCTGACTGAGTCCAAGTGTGATAACTCGGCTTAAACGCAACGCTCTTAGTGTCAAAAGATAGAGCATAAAAGTAGCTACGAAATGAGTCTATGCACATATAAATTGGCCCATACGAGAATAGTTATAACCAAGATAATCACTCGTATTGACTTTTTCCTGATACAAGTGATTATCTTGGCAATAACTTTTTTGGAATTGGTTAATTCGGATGAACTTTTTTGCAAATTTGTAGCAGAGATTTAGGCCTATCTTTTCACACCAAAAGCATTTTTCTTGGTTGCATTTAAGCCGAGTTATCACGCTTGGGATCAGTCAGGGGTCGAGTTGTCAGTGATCGAGTTGCCAGTGACCCATTTTTTAAAAAATTTAATTTTTTACACCAGGTATTCGGGGTCTTTTTAAAGCCAAAAAATAGTCATAATTTTTTATATTTAGTTTTTTTCTTTGGTGTCATTTTTATGACATTTTTACTCAATTCATTTATTCTTTCTGTTTATAAAAAATTGTGATTTCCACGGGATTCATGAAGGAAAATACAAACAAAGAGAAAAGAAAATACCTAATAATCGAAAATTTTAAATTTTTCTTTTGGGTCATTATTCATTATAGAAAGATTTAATTTCATGGCCATGTATGGTTAAAATTGATTTATAAAAAGGATGAGAGGGGTTTAAAAATGTATGTCAAATGACTAGAGAAAAAAAATCTGACACCGAGTCAAACAAATAAACGGATTTGGATAAAGATAAAATTGTATAAGGGAAAATTTCAAGAATGTATAAATTATTAACAACATTTTCGGTCAATTATTGTCGGGAATTTTGTTTTAAGTAGTTGGACTAAAAATAAATAATATTGAAATTTGTTGCATTTAAAACCAAAGCAAGCCAAAGCCATGGAATATTAAAAATCGTAATTCAAAATTATTTTTAAACTCATACAATGGCTGTTGAGCGTTCCATCATCACTCGGGTCTCAAAATCCTTTTCGCTGGCAAAGTGTTGGGGTAAATATCCATAGGCCATGTGCACCAGGCCAACGCGTTTGGTGCCGTCCAGATATAGCGAACGGTCGTGCTCGTCCAGACTCAATCTGAACGTTTGAGGAAAATTAGAAAATATTGGAATGACATACAAATATTTAATTTTAATTATTGGCAAGATTTATAATGATTATTCTAAGAATATTAAATGTTGAAATTATTTTAAACTTCTCCCATTAAAAATTTCAAATTCCAAAAAAAAATTTCGAGTCCTTTTAATATTTTTATTTATTAATAAAAAAATTATTAATGTTTCGGATATCCTAAAAATAAAACCAAAATATTTTTGGAACAAATATTCGAATCCTATAAAAATTGTCAACGTGATGTTTGTTCATTTTACACACATGGTATCTATTTCGATTATTATGACAAATTATTTGAATCATAATTGTTGTTAAATTTATCTATTGAAATAAAATTTTTATATTTGTCTGAATAAGTTTTACTAAGTTTTAATAACTTTCTTGGCTGAAATCAATTATTTAAACCCCGTAAAAAAATACCGTTCCCCGCACTGCTTGAGGGTCAGGCATCGAACAAGCACCAGTTGACCGTCCTGCTTGGCCAGCTTCTCCACCTGGAACATCACAAACTGGAGCTGCTCAAGGGCGAGCACCGGGAACAGGTCGGGTTGGCTCACGTAGAGGATTATCGCATTCGGATCACCGAACATTTTCCTGAAAATTTTTTTTGGGAAAATATTGAAGCCAAATATCTCATTGTGGCCATTTCTGGATCCAACAAAAAGGAACTATGGGCTTAAAACACATATTTTATAAAATAAATGAAATTACATTTTAATAATAAAAAAATTAAGGTTTGCATTCTCAAAGCAAGACCAATTTCTACAAGAGAACGAGAATTCACCAGTTTAATAAAAACATTTCTATAAACCCTTTTTTCTTTTAAATCTCAATTTATTTTGTTTAAAATTTAGATAAAGAATATTAAATGATTTATATCCTAAGCCCATGATTTTTACAATAATAAATGAGGGAATAATATCTTTTAATTTTCATCATTTCAATTTTTAGTACCACAGAATCCCATAATAAACTTTCCTACCAAGCCTGGTATAGAGCAATGGCAAAATTTTGGCCTGCATGATTCTCAGGTATCACAGCCTTGGACAGTATCGGCAACTTTTGACCATGCAAAATTTCGATTTTGTTCAACATTTTGCGATGCAACTTGGATATCCCGCTAGCCGCACCGGGCCCGCCGATTGGGCCAACATTCACTTCGACCTAAATAAAAAAAAGTAATTCGCGATAAGTAATAAGAAAATATTAAATCTAGTAAAATTATTCCACAATTTATTTGTTCATCCACTACCTAGAAAAGGAATCCTTTTGATTAAAATTTTTTACTCAATAATTTGAAATTTTTCCATAAATAAAAAATGCAAAATTTCTATTCCAGAATAATCTGGATTTAATTTTTAATTTCTCTTCAAATTTAGACCACATAAAAGAAAAATTTCTGTAAAATTTTACATAACTATTAGATGTCATTATTCTAACAAAAAGGAACCTCGATTGATCAGAAAAAAATTCAAAATTATGTAATAAAAAGAAATTAAAAGAAGGATAATTGGAAAGATCCAATTATATCGATCTTGGCTTTAACCAATCTCTAATAATATAATTTCGGAATGTGATGAATCTAGGAAAGGATTTTTGTTCGACGTAGAAAAGAATTTTTTATAAAATTATTGATAAAATTTTATATTTTTTAATCAACTGAAGCTAAATGTGGAATTGCGCCGAATAAAAAAATTTGCTTGGCAAAAATACTTTATCCACCACTTGTTTTTTGTAAAATCTACAATTCTTCTCCTTTTTCGGACCTGTTTCAGTTCCATTTGCTGCGTCTGATCATTCCAATGTGAAAGGTAATCGGCTCGCTGGAGACAGAGCATGATCGGCTGCTTGATGCCCTCCTCGTTGATCCGCTTGGCCAAATCGATCAGTTTGGCATGGAAAGGGTCGCCCTGGAAATTTTGGCACAATTTAAGAATTTTAAACTTCTTATGGGTTGCTATAAATTTTTAAAAAATCAGAAATTTCACATGTAAATTATGCTTTTTGGAATTTAGTATCCTGAGATTTCACGTTGAAATGCATTTTTTAAAAAAAACCAGCCTTGATCACGTCTTTGTACGCTTCCATCAGAAAGTCATTATCACAGGCGACGCGGAAGTAGAGTTCGTTGAGTGCCTGCTGCGCATCCACTGCCTGTTCGTACAATTCTTTTGGGAAAGGCGAAGGTAAAAGTGTTATCGGCGGGGCCACTGAGACATCGTTGGCGTACTTGTACTGCTCGTCCTTGCTGCGCCCAACCAGACCTAAAGGCATAATGGGATAATCATTTGATGGGTAGCATTCTATAAGAATTTTTCTGTTCGGATTTATAAGATCATGTTATTCTCATCAGCTTATTTTAATTCTAAAACTAAAATCCACCGATGGTGTGTGCATAGTTCACTGCATATTCCGCCAGCAAATGCAACTCTTCATCGTTACGGATCACTACTTTCGTATAGTCCTTAGCCTTCATTGCCTGTGCCGACTCTAATTTGTTCTGATCCATCAGTTGGCTGTTTCCATCGATGACATTGTGTGTCGGAAAGGAAGTCATGTTCCGTGGGTACTTCCAAAAATGCAGGTTACTTTAAAAAATAAATTAAAAGTGCGAAGAAAGTCCAAATATAATAAAAATGATGAAAATTCATTCATCGAAAAATTTAACCATATAAGGGCGCTTCAATTGAAAACCAATTCCTCTAAAAGTAAAATAAATTTCAGCTATTTATATGCCAAATTTTTGAATATAATATGCGTTTTCATGTACTAATATCAAAAAATGGATTTGCTTTGGGTTGGCGTTGGATTGGAAATCATCGAGAAAGTTTTTAACCTATACAACCAATTCCGGGGAGAAGAAAGAGTAAAGGGAGAAAGAAATTTATTCAATTTTAGGACACTAAAATATTGGCCCTTGCTTCCCCTTTCCCCATTTCCATCCCTATGGGGGATGATCGTTGTGGTGTATCTGGGGCCAATCACAATTCTCGACGACAAACGACAGAGACAACGACAAACGCCAAATTTGAATTTAGCGCTTGGCAAACCATAAATTTGCCTCCAAACGCCAAATATTTGGCGTTTGTCATTTGTCTCTGTCGTTAGTCAATTTGGCGTTTGGCGTTGTCGAGCGATTTGTCTATCAATCACAATTGTTAAAAATAACCAGAAATTTGTCGTTAGCTATAAGTATATTTTATAATCAGCGTAGAAAAGCCAGAGAATTCCAAATTTTATTTTAGCCCCTCGATTTTATGACGCGAGGAATTTTTCTAAAAAAAATCAATTCAAAGCATTGAATTTTTTGGAAACCCATTTTTGAAACTATGGACCTNAATCTCTAATAATATAATTTCGGAATGTGATGAATCTAGGAAAGGATTTTTGTTCGACGTAGAAAAGAATTTTTTATAAAATTATTGATAAAATTTTATATTTTTTAATCAACTGAAGCTAAATGTGGAATTGCGCCGAATAAAAAAATTTGCTTGGCAAAAATACTTTATCCACCACTTGTTTTTTGTAAAATCTACAATTCTTCTCCTTTTTCGGACCTGTTTCAGTTCCATTTGCTGCGTCTGATCATTCCAATGTGAAAGGTAATCGGCTCGCTGGAGACAGAGCATGATCGGCTGCTTGATGCCCTCCTCGTTGATCCGCTTGGCCAAATCGATCAGTTTGGCATGGAAAGGGTCGCCCTGGAAATTTTGGCACAATTTAAGAATTTTAAACTTCTTATGGGTTGCTATAAATTTTTAAAAAATCAGAAATTTCACATGTAAATTATGCTTTTTGGAATTTAGTATCCTGAGATTTCACGTTGAAATGCATTTTTTAAAAAAAACCAGCCTTGATCACGTCTTTGTACGCTTCCATCAGAAAGTCATTATCACAGGCGACGCGGAAGTAGAGTTCGTTGAGTGCCTGCTGCGCATCCACTGCCTGTTCGTACAATTCTTTTGGGAAAGGCGAAGGTAAAAGTGTTATCGGCGGGGCCACTGAGACATCGTTGGCGTACTTGTACTGCTCGTCCTTGCTGCGCCCAACCAGACCTAAAGGCATAATGGGATAATCATTTGATGGGTAGCATTCTATAAGAATTTTTCTGTTCGGATTTATAAGATCATGTTATTCTCATCAGCTTATTTTAATTCTAAAACTAAAATCCACCGATGGTGTGTGCATAGTTCACTGCATATTCCGCCAGCAAATGCAACTCTTCATCGTTACGGATCACTACTTTCGTATAGTCCTTAGCCTTCATTGCCTGTGCCGACTCTAATTTGTTCTGATCCATCAGTTGGCTGTTTCCATCGATGACATTGTGTGTCGGAAAGGAAGTCATGTTCCGTGGGTACTTCCAAAAATGCAGGTTACTTTAAAAAATAAATTAAAAGTGCGAAGAAAGTCCAAATATAATAAAAATGATGAAAATTCATTCATCGAAAAATTTAACCATATAAGGGCGCTTCAATTGAAAACCAATTCCTCTAAAAGTAAAATAAATTTCAGCTATTTATATGCCAAATTTTTGAATATAATATGCGTTTTCATGTACTAATATCAAAAAATGGATTTGCTTTGGGTTGGCGTTGGATTGGAAATCATCGAGAAAGTTTTTAACCTATACAACCAATTCCGGGGAGAAGAAAGAGTAAAGGGAGAAAGAAATTTATTCAATTTTAGGACACTAAAATATTGGCCCTTGCTTCCCCTTTCCCCATTTCCATCCCTATGGGGGATGATCGTTGTGGTGTATCTGGGGCCAATCACAATTCTCGACGACAAACGACAGAGACAACGACAAACGCCAAATTTGAATTTAGCGCTTGGCAAACCATAAATTTGCCTCCAAACGCCAAATATTTGGCGTTTGTCATTTGTCTCTGTCGTTAGTCAATTTGGCGTTTGGCGTTGTCGAGCGATTTGTCTATCAATCACAATTGTTAAAAATAACCAGAAATTTGTCGTTAGCTATAAGTATATTTTATAATCAGCGTAGAAAAGCCAGAGAATTCCAAATTTTATTTTAGCCCCTCGATTTTATGACGCGAGGAATTTTTCTAAAAAAAATCAATTCAAAGCATTGAATTTTTTGGAAACCCATTTTTGAAACTATGGACCTCTAAAATTTTTGAAATTCCAGCAGGTCTCAGAAATTTCTAACCTGGCCTCTGGAAATTTCTGAAACTTTAGGCTTATGGAATTCCTGAAAAGGTGCCTATGGAATTTTCACAAATTTTCTTAGGTCTTGTGTTATAGGAAATTTTCATTTTTCAAAAAATTAAATAAACAAATGATTTAATTTCCCAAAAAATAACGTTCGTTTTTTTATAAAATTTCACAGGCTTAGGATTTTCATATAATTTTTATAAGCCATGGAATTTCAAAATTCCTTAGGTAGTAATTTTTAGAAAATTTCATAGATCTTATGGTTTTAAAAGTTTCCATATAAACCTTGGAAAAAATCATAGGTCTTGGTTTCCCGAAAAATTTCACTTAGTTAGGCCTTTGATTTTTTGAAGAAATTTTCCAAAAACCAAGGTAAAGAAAAAAGAAGAATTTAGATCTATGAGGTTTCCTAAAATTCAAATCATAATTTTGAAAAAAAAATTTCAAAAAATTCACAGGCCTTTTCAAGAAAATAAATAGGTCTACAATTCTCAAAAATTTTCCTAGGTCTTGGGTTTTAAACAGAATAAAAACTATTGGACATTTTGGGCCATCTTTGTATGGAGGGTGTTTTTTGGGACAATTCGATTTGTCGATTTGTCTTCGGATTTGAGGGGCCGCTATGAGCACCCCTCAAATATTTGGCGTTTGTCGATCAATTTGTCGATGGAGTTGTCGATCTGTCGTTCAGATTGATCACAATTCACAAAGATATCGACAAACGCCAAATTTCTGAAGACAAACGCCATTTTTCTGATGACAAACGCCAAACGACAAAAGTTTGAATTGTGATTGGAGACGGACGACAAACGCCAAACGACAGAGACAAACGCCAACGCCAAACGCCAAATTTGGCGTTTGTCGTTCGGAATTGTGATTGGCCCCTGGTGTATCTGGCGGGGAATGATTCATTTGAACTGGAAGAGCACAGCATAATGGGAATGGGAATGAATGATGGTATACATACATATACATATCGGTGCCAGGCAGTCGCTTGAAAAGTGTACAAATGGACAAGTGGGAAAAAGGATGTGAAATTCTGAAATGGACGGAGGATTGGATTGGTGAAGGAAATGAAAAGGGACATTGGTCAAAACTGTGCTAAGATGGAAATTTGGTGCCTGGAGCAACGCTATTAGCTATGATTTACGAAACGAATTCCTTACTACAACCTGCTATAGGAAAAGTGAATGATTTTTGTTGATAGAACTATTTTTAAAGCGCATTTTAATTAAAATTAAAGCGCAATTACACAATAATTTTTATAGAAAAATTTTGTGTATTCGATGAGAAGAAGAATGTGATTAAGTCCTTTTAAAATATCCTTTTTTGGCATATGAACAAATAATTTTCTTATGGGTAACGCGAATGATTAGAAATATGAGATTTATATATTATAATGAGCAAATAGTAGCTGACTTATAACCAGCGTTTTTCTGTTCCAGGATTTTTAAATCTGTTCTGTTCCTGTTCCAAAATTTTCTGTCTGTTCTGTTCCTGTTCTGTTCTCAAAATTTGGAACAGAACAGGAACAGATTAAGCAGCAACAGACAAATCTGTTCCTAATCTGTTCCAATGGAATTTTTACTTCTAATTTTGCTGAAATATTTCGAAATTATCTGTCCTTTGCCTAAATTATTAAGATCAATTTAAAAATAGAAATTTTAAATTTTTATTTTTAGAAAAATTTCAATTATTAAAAATTAAAAAATGAAGTTTTTAATTGGGAAAATTTTAAAGAAATTTTTAAAAATTTAAGAAGTCGGTGAAAATTTAGATAAAAATTTTAGATTAAAATTCCTTTAAGAAAATTGATCAATTTTTCAGATGTATTAAAAACTTATGATTTAAAAGACCGGACCCAGATCCGGACTTTAGAAGCATCCTCGACAGGGACAGTTCACCTTTTCTTAGGGGGTGGCGGCGGTCCCGATAGGGACCGCCGGAGAAAATTTTGGGAATTTTTGGCCACTTTCATAAGAAAATTGACCTTTTTTGAGGAAAATTTTTAGAAGGAAACTTTATATATTGTATGTATATGGTGAGGGTGGCGGCGGTCCCGATAGGGGCCGCCGGAGAAAATTTTGAGAATTTGGCACAGTTTGTTGAGAAAATTGGTCAATTTTTTCTAATTTTCCTCCATNCTGTTCCAAAATTTTTCTGTCTGTTCTGTTCCTGTTCTGTTCTCAAAATTTGGAACAGAACAGGAACAGAACAGGAACAGATTAAGCAGGAACAGACAAATCTGTTCCTAATCTGTTCCAATGGAATTTTTACTTCAAATTTTGCTGAAATATTTCGAAATTATCTGTCCTTTGCCTAAATTATTAAGATCAATTTAAAAATAGAAATTTTAAATTTTTATTTTTAGAAAAATTTCAATTATTAAAAATTAAAAAATGAAGTTTTTAATTGGGAAAATTTTAAAGAAATTTTTAAAAATTTAAGAAGTCGGTGAAAATTTAGATAAAAATTTTAGATTAAAATTCCTTTAAGAAAATTGATCAATTTTTCAGATGTATTAAAAACTTCTGATTTAAAAGTCCGGACCCAGATCCGGACTGTAGAAGCATCCTCGACAGGGACAGTTCACCTTTTCTTAGGGGGTGGCGGCGGTCCCGATAGGGACCGCCGGAGAAAATTTTGGGAATTTTTGGCCACTTTCATAAGAAAATTGACATTTTTTGAGGAAAATTTTTAGAAGGAAACTTTATATATTGTATGTATATGGTGAGGGTGGCGGCGGTCCCGATAGGGGCCGCCGGAGAAAATTTTGAGAATTTGGCACAGTTTGTTGAGAAAATTGGTCAATTTTTTCTAATTTTCCTCCATTTCCTCCCGATTTTCCACCCTCCCTAAGAATTCCCCGTACGGGCCCGGATCCGGGTCCGATCTCCAACTGAGACATATATTTATGTTAAAAGTTTTTGAAAATTCAGACTTGGAAAAATTATTTAAAAACTTTCGGATTCTATAAAAAAGTTTGAAAAAATNTCCAGTCAGTGAAAATTTTTAAAAATTGAGGAGTTGCGAGGAAAATTTTGAAATTTTGCCCGGGTTTCATAAGAAATTTTCAGAAAAATCGGTGGTTGGAACAGATTAGGAACAGATTTGTCTGTTCCTGTTTAATCTGTTCTGTTCCTGTTCTGTTCCTGTTCTGTTCCTGTTCCACAGATTTACAATCTGTTCTGTTCCTGTTCTGTTCTCAGAGCGTGGAACAGAACAGAACAGGAACAGAACAGGAACAGAACAGATTAAGTCGGAACAGAAAAACGCTGCTTATAACCTTTTGATATTATTATTTTGCTCAACCAAAGACCAATAAAAACTCAGAGATGAAATGTACCTCGGCTGTAATCCGAACTATTCTTTGTGATATCTGTTAATAAAAAATGTATTTAAATATAAATTTGCTTATTAGCATTTTGATACTATTTATTTATTTTTTGTTTGTCGAATTAGGTAGTTAGCTGGTGTTGTAAGAATGATTATTACGTCTTTGAACTTGGGTTTCGTTATCTGTATCCGATCTGATCACTTCCCATTGATCATCACCATTTCCTGTCCCTCTTCCCGATCATCGTTGTTCATCAAATCCGTGGCCGAGAACAGCAGTGCCGAGTCCACTGAGCCACCGCCGGATCCAATGCCGCCCTGGTTCAGATCCGATGGCTGCAATTAATTAGGGAACTTGAGTCTTTTTTTCATTAAATTGCGATCTTGAAGATTTCAAGGAAAATCATTTTTTCTCAATTTTCTACAAAGGATTCGTAACTTTTTTTTCTAAAATGACCCTATTTTTATAAAATCTTTTAAATATATTTGATGGGATGATTTTTTAAAATGTTTTCTAAGATTAGTAATCTTCTAGTGCTTCTATTTTTTGTTAGATTTTATATTTAGTCAGATAACAATAGAATCTAAAAATAAACCCTATGAGTTTTAATTGAAAATTGTTTTTTTAATTATTTTTTGGCAATTTTCCTATCACTTGTTTTTGGCTTGCCTTGCTTCTGATTGTGTGTCCGTCCACGGAATTGTGCAGAATTCGGCCGCTCCGCTGATCCCCGATCAGAGTGCCGTAGATGCCTAACTCACCCACCACCGACTCCAGCTCGGCAGGTTCACTGGGGCGACGCAGTAAGAAGTTCTAATGGAATATTGAAATTTGATTAATCGAAATGAATCGTCTGATTTTTTCATTCATATGATGAGAAGTGTCGAAGCTTTAAATTAAAGTTGCCGAGCTATAGATTTATTCAAATTTTTCAAATAAACATTTCATGCGGAGCAGGTTACCAAAAACCAAATACCAAAAAATTTCATCCAAAAAAAGAAAAAAGCATTGTCAAAATTTTAAAATAAAAAAAAACTTCATTGAAAAAAGGAACATTCGAAAAAGTCATTCTTTATTTTAAAATAAGTTTAATTTATTGTAATTTAAATTTTAAAATAATTTTTCAAAGTCATAACTCATAAGTCATTCTTAATTTTATGCAAAATTTTCTCCTAAAAAATTTCCCTTTTATTTCGATTTTTAAATTTTTCTCATCAATTTTCTTCCGAATTTGCCTCCATTTTCGTCTCACCTTCACCACCAGTGGTTTGATCCTTTGCTGGAGAATGTAGGCACTGCGCTGCTCCCCGTTCATGGTCCTCAGCATTTCCGCCATTTGGGCATCGAAAAAGTTGCCCAGACCTGCCTCCAACTGCGATTTGAGCACAAAGTCTTGCGGACATCGAATTGCATTCTAAATTATAAGATTTTTTCAAAAACATCGGATGCCTTCCTAAATTATGACTTTTTTAAAAAACTAGTCGCATGGCATGCCAAACTCCCTTTTTCTCTATTTAATTTTTGAAAATAATTCTTAATTAAGATTTCTAAAAAAGCTTTTTTGGTTATTTGATTGTTTCTTTATTTACTTAGTTATTTACATAGATCTTTCTTTTTGTTTATCGATCAATATAATTTATTCTATTTTATATTTGATTGCAATTTGCAAGTTGCAATTGGTTACATTTAGGAATATTGTTATTCGTCATTAGTTCTCAATCTAAATATTAAAAATATTATATAGGTTCTGTTTTTATTTTTATGCCATTATTCCTTTGTCAAAGTTAGTATTCAAATTCGGATAAATACAAATTTTATTTTTATACGCAAAATTTATTGAATAGAAACTAAACTTAAAGCTAAGAAAACCAATTATTTATTACAATTTTCACTATTTTTGTACGTTATTTTCATAAAATTTTTAGCTTTTTGTACCTGAATGACTGTCCGAGTTGGCTCATCGTCCTCATCCAGACCCCATAGACCGGCAAAAGTATTTCTGATTTGGGCCACTCGTTGGGGCTCCTTCGGGAAAAATCGGTCCAACATGCCGGGCTTGGCCAACACCTGCACAAAAAATTTAATAGTATTTTGATCATTTTAGAACACATATAATTGACAGAATTAGCGAGAGAAAGAATCGAATAATAAAAAGAGGAAAAACAAATCTAAGTTAGAGATCAAACCAAAATTATTATTACATAAACTTTAAAAGCTAAAAAAGGCGTTTAGATATTAAACATGGTTTGCGAATAATTTAACAGATTAAAATGGTTTGTTAATCGGCATATGGTTTTTGGATCAGTCGGATCGCTGTTTAAATTGACTATGATAGATCAAATCAATGTTAAAAAATCCATTTCAATGATAAGAAATTTTGGCGATGGACCACCAAAATCGTTGGAGGCTGACTAATTCATCGTCAAAAATTCTAATTCTAAAAAAGTACTTTTCGCTTTTCTCCCCTTTCTTTACCTGCTGGATCTTCTTGGTGCTGCTGAGTTGGAATCGAATGTTCGGGGATAGCTAAAAATCGAGTTACTTTTTTCGAAAATTTCCCGATTTTTATTTACAATGGCAGTGGATCGCTCCATCATGATCCGAGCTTGCCACTCACGCTCCGACGGATATTCGTCCGGCATGTTCCCGTCTGCAATGTGCACCAGCGCGATGCGCTTGTCGCCGTCCAAATACAGCGAGAAGTCGCCTGCCTCATCCAAGGACAATCTAAAAGTTATTTATAATTTTTTGATATTAGCCATTAGTATTTTTAATTTCATTGGACTTTAGTTGTGCTTTACTTTTTAAATATCTATGGTTCCATTAATATAAAATGATGTTTTTATAGGCTAAAATTGCATTTTCCGATTTTTGCATAGACAAAAAATTGCGCAAGACATTGCAAAACAAAAATATTTTTTGTTTGACTTGGAAGAAATTGATAAAAATTAGTTAAATTGCTTTTTTCGAAAATTCTAATTCCTTCTTTTCCAAAATTTAGAATAGATTTCTTTATGAGTTCCTAAAATTGTGGCAACTATATGCTTATTAGCAATTTAGATTTTTCTAATTCCTTCTTTTCCAAAATTTAGAATAGATTTCTTTATGAGTTCCTAAAATTGTGGCAACTATATGCTTATTAGCAATTTAGATTTTCTCAAAATCACGATTTTTTGCCTAATTTATAACTTTTGTTCTCCTATAAAATCCACATTTTTGACTTTTCAATTACCTTTTAGCCGCCTCCACCATGGTCATGCTCATCACACTGACCAGCTTCCCATCCTGCATGCCCAATTTTTCCACGCCAAATTGGATGAATTGGAGCTGCTCAAAGTGTGTGATGTTGGGACTGTCCAGGAACAACAGAATGGCACTCGGATCGCCAAACAATTTCCTGTGGGAATAAAAAGAATTCTTAAAAATCAGAAATCCATATGCTTAGAATAATTTTAAATCAAATTAATTTGGCTAGCTAAAAATCGTTGGCTTTAAAAGCAGATTTGAAACCTCTGAAAAGTTAAAAATATGGGTTTTACCATTCTCAATCATTTTTTAGTTAAAATCTAAAAAATTGAAAGTCAAATGGCCTAATACATAAAAAGAATTGATGCATATTCTATAATGCTTAAAATATAAATATTAATAATTTAAAATTACCCATTTTTTTCTTATAACCCATATCCGTTCCTTACCATGCCTGATAAAGGGCACAGGACAGGTTCTGGCTTGCCCTATTCTCAGGTGCATCAGCTTTGGCCAACACTACCGGAGTGCCACCCTTCTCAATGGTCAGTTTCGCCAACATTTTGCGGTGCAATTTGGACACGCCGGAACCGAAGCCAGGTCCCCCGACAGGTCCAATGTTCACCTCGACCTAAATTTAGCGATCATAAAAATTTTAACTAATAAGACTCAAGTTCTTATATTAGTATTTCAAAAAAAAGAATTATCCGAAAATCTGATCTTTAATTATCAATCATAAATCATAACTAGGGACAGGATTTGTAGTTTGTAAACTTTTTTCCCATTTATTTAGCGAAATATGCACGAAAAACATGTTTTTAGATGGTTTTGAAGCATTTTAAAGATTAAAAAACTATAAAAACTATTTTGGACCTTTTTGGGCCAAAATTCCTTATAAAATGCAATAAAAATAGAATAAAAAACTATTTTGACATTTTTTATGGCTTTTCGCAATTATTCTGGGTAAAAAACTAAAATAATTAACTATTTTTGGGTTTTTAGCAACTAAAAATCCTGTCCCTATTTATAACCGTGCTAGCACATAAATTTTTGATATTTTTCGATGAATAATTATTTAAACCTTAAATCTAACTCGCGATTTGAGTATTTTGAGTTATTACCTAAAATGAAGATTGTATTGCAAATTGCTTTGAACCTATAATTTTATGAAGCTAATCTTTCACTGAAGTGACAGAGAAATATAACGGCAAAAAGTACATAGAGAAGAGATGCAGAGAGAAAGTTCATAAAGGCAAACATCTTATTCATAAAATCATAGTGCCAAAAACAAACTTTCATCTAATGGAATCTTTGCGCCTATTTTATTAATTTTTTCATAAATTTTGTCGCATTACTGTAGGATTAATCAACCTTAATATTGGCATTTAATTACCTCAAAGCTCTTATATTTTCAATAGTGTGTAAAAATTTCCTTCTTGAAAATTAAAATGATGCCTTAGTGCTCTATGAATTCAAAAAAAAATGTGAAATATTATTTTAAAGAAATTTGACTTCTTTTCTCACCTGTTTCAGCGCAACTTGCCCATTCTGCGGGTCCCAATGGGCCAAATAATCTGCCCGTTGTAGTGCGATGGCTAATGGCTGACGCACTCCTTCCTCATGGATTTGTTTGGCGATATGTACAAAACGGGCCATGAACGGGTCGCCTAAAAGGTATTGGCATTCGAGAATATAAAAAATTTTAATTTCCGAAAAAATGCATTTCCAGATCAGTAAAAGAGATTTAACTTGGAAAAATTACTATAAAAATTCGGGAAAGAGAAAAGAAATTCCAGGTCCAATAAAATTAAACGGGTTAAAATGAATTCAATTCATTGTCAACCAGAAACTTTTGACAGTGACCGTTGGCCATGTTGATATTTTGATTTTTTGACCATGACCAAATTGGTGTTAGGGCCAAGGATTTTTTTAAAGATTTTCTGTTTTAATCAAGACTGACTGCTGCTGCTCACCTTTGACCACGTCCTTGAACGCGTCCATCAGGAAGTCGTGGTCGGAGGCGATGCGGAAGTACAGCTCATTCATGGACTGCTGCACATCCACCGCCTGCTCATAGAGTTCGCGCGGGAAAGGCGATGGGAACAAAGTGATGGGCGGGCACATGGCCAGCACATTGCTGAAGTTGGCTTCCGGTGGATCCGAAGGCACAGGCGCTTCCAAGCCTGGAAAAGAAACAATAATTCTATTAAGGTTAGAATCATAGTCCCTAATGATAGGTTAAGATTTGATGAATGGCCATAATTTAGGTTTTAGAGAAATGGAATTTATTAAATATAGTCCAGAAATTTTAAATCTGTTAAAAAGAAAAATCGACTTTGTATGATTCTTTCTAAATTTAACATTTTTATGTAAAAGTTATAAAAAGGTAACATGAGCTTTGCCTTTTAGCTTGCTTTTTTTAACTACATAGCACTTTTAAAACAGGGTTTCTCGTGGAATTATATATATTAAAAATTTTTGTCCGTCGGGCTTATATTTTTTTGTAAGTTAAAATTTTTCGCTTCATTTATACATAAAATTAGCCGAATTTTTATGATTTGCAAATTAAAAGACTTAATAAATTTGATCCTTCTGAAAGCAAATTTATTTCTTATTTAATTTATTATTGCATTATTTTTCTTACTTATTATTAGTTCGTTATTCTAGTAGCTTACTATTGCATGATGAGAATTAAATTTAACATTTACCTATTCCTATTTTTCATATATCATCTACTTTCGATTAACATATGCGGAATTCCACTTGTATCTTCATGATCGTATCTTCATGATCGAAAACAAATTTTTATTTATTAACATTTTGATTATTATTTTTTGACCAAATATCAACTAATTTCCTTACATGTTCCAAGAATAAAATCTTCTGAAAAAAATTATTTCTTCGGAATACAATAGGAATTGTTTTTAAGAGGTATTTTCTGAAACTCACCGATGCAATGTGCATAGTCAATTGCGTATTTGGTCAGCATCTGCAATTCTGCTGGATCCCTCACCATGTCCGGCACATACTGTTTGGCGTCGCTGCGGTTTTTCAGCCCTATTCCGTTCAACAATTTCACCATCTTTTTGGCACTTTCGTTGCTGTTGTTCTTCTGGCAATGCTCGATGTGGACCCCGTTTGAGGCGGGCGTATTGTGATGTCCATTCATTTTGAATGCCGATGACATTTTGATTTTCCAATTATTCCTCTATAAATGAAAACAAAAAACATTAATTTTTCGGTCGGATTTATTTTAAAAGTCCAATCAATCCAATTAGGGAATGATGGACATTACTCTAATTTATAATTAATTTTTTTCGACAATTCGTAATTTTTTACACATATAATTACATTTAGTAAGAATTTGTCCCAATTTATTCCTCGTTTTTGGCACTTCATATTTTGTTCAGTGATCCTTATTTCAAGAATTGTTGCTTAGAAAGTCCTGGAATCATGCATGTTATAGATAGTTAAATGTAAGAAATTTGATTTTATAATTCAAATTCATTTGTCGCTTAATGGGTCGATGACAAACCTGCTACACTATTATAATCTCACGTCTCACCTAGGTATACCTAATATCTAATGGATACATGGT
This sequence comes from Rotylenchulus reniformis, assembly GCA_001026735.1. Lineage (NCBI taxonomy): Eukaryota > Metazoa > Nematoda > Chromadorea > Rhabditida > Hoplolaimidae > Rotylenchulus > Rotylenchulus reniformis. The sequence goes on along the minus strand of LDKF01000056.1, from coordinate 32,174 downwards.
TTTTGGGGATTTTCATTGGCACTATATTTTATTTATGGTAGGTAGAATTTCCGAATTATTTCTCAAAAATTTGTTGAAACTCTTAGGAGCGTTATTAAATTTCCTAGAGGCGAAGCGTCAATATATAAGAATAATTGAGAATTGTTTACGGGTTTCACTTTTAAGATGGGAAATATCACGTTGAATCCCCACTCGATTTCTCGGAAACAAAAGTTATAAAAAAATTTGTTGTCCAAATAATGTTCTTGGTCTTTGCCCCCAAAAAATAAAGCATCCGATATGGCTTCAGAGTTCAGAGTTGTAAACACTTTCAACGTTTTGTGAGGGAATTTTGCTGATTGTGACATGACTTTGATAGATGGGGAAAAGGAGTAATCGAAATTTTGCTGACACGACATTCTTTTAGCGATGTCATGTCATTGACATGCTATCATCAACCTTTAGAGAGGACCAAAAGACCATTCGTCGTACATCCGTATAGGGTGGTACCGCTAGTACAATTCTGCTGGACTGATTCACTATATATGGAGACCAAAATGCACGTACACACATTTCGACTTTGGTACTTTTTTTGTTTGAGAGTAGTGCTCCTTACATTTTCCTAAGCACCATCATGCTGATGAAAGTGATAAGGAAGGCCTCATCGGAGACCAATTTTGGGTGACCAAAGTGCCCCTAAGAATGGTGGTGAGAGTGATAAAGGCCATGGACGACGACGTTGTCGACGAAATGCAACGATGCCCGGGGATTAGAGTACGGGGAGCAAAATCACAGTGGTGTTGTCAACGAAATCGGCAGCTTTGGCTCGGACCCAAACCGCAAAATTCGGCACTTCTTTGAGGAAGAGGATGGTGAGGATGATCAAAGTGTGTCTGGAAGGTTTTTCATGGGACAATCATGTGATGAGATCGAAAGAGAGTCCAATAGTTTTTTGGGGAATGAATTTTACTATATTTGTACCCCGAAAAGGAACCGTAAAGTTTTATTGAAAATTAGTACAATTTGGAGATTTAATCACACAAATTTCGCTTTTGGATCGCAAATACTTTAAAAAGAGTCATTTTGACGCACATCTAAATTTCTTTCAAAGCTTGTAAGATGAAAAATTCAAAAGACAACTATAAATTGAAAGCCAGGCTTTTTAATTTTTAAAAATCAAGAAATAAAAAAAATAGAAAATTGGGGGAGGGTAGAGGGGAATTATTCTCAAAATTCACGATCAAGGAATTTTTTAAACAATTTGATAAATTTATGCCATCTAATATGGATAAACAGAGGAGTTATTGTTGTCCAAACTCTAAATAATGTCTTGTTTCTATCTAAAAAACATAAGACTTTAAATTTACACATATTACACATATTTTTATAAAATGATATAGAAGAGAAAAGAAAGAATTATTGTAAACTAATCAAATTTTTATTTTAGAGAATATCTAGCAATAATTTTTGACACGATTCCTTATGTAAAAAGAAATAAATTTATTGAACAAAATTCGAGAAATTCTTCACAGAAAAATCCTCATTCAATTCGTTCAACCCTTTAAATATCGTCTCTTTCATTAACATGAGTAGTTACCGTAAAGGCTCTAAAATAAGCCCCCCGGCTTATTTTTTTCAAACCCACTCAAAGGGGAGGCTTATTTTAGAGCACCGGCTTATTTTAGAGCACCGGCTTATTTTTTTCGAACCCCCTTTCGAACTATCTAGGATATATTTTAGTATGAAATTTAGGAAATATTTACGTAAAAAATATTATAAAGTAAAAAATCAAAGGCAAATTCTGTGTAAATCTTTTTCAAAAATTGATATTAAAATTAGAAAATAAGTTCAAAAATGCTAAATAATATGCCTAAAAATTTCCAAAAATGCCAAAAATATGCGGTATAGGCCGGAAAATGCAAAATATGCACAAAAAGTCGAAAACAGAAAAAATTTATGCATTGCATATAAATCACATCCCTAATCATCACCCATAGTCAAGATACAAACCTTTAAAAGGTTTATTTTGACTGCGGTTTCAAGATTTTTTCTCGCCTCTCAAAAGCTTCATTGCCTTTTGCTGAATTCTACGTCAAGAAATACGCTTTTTTCTGCCCTTTTGTTCGAATGCATTCAAGCAATTCCTCTTCAAGATTTTTGTTTAATTTTTTTGTTTAATCAAATTAAAATTTCTTCAAAATAGTTACTGTCAAGAAGAAAAGGGGGGCTTATTTTAAAACACCGGCTTATTTTAGAACACCGGCTTATTTTAGAGCACCGGCTTATTTTTTTCAAACCTCCTCAAAGGGGAGGCTTATTTTAGAGCACTGGCTTATTTTAGAGCACCGGCTTATTTTAGAGGAAATACGGTATCTGCTTTTTATTCGGGATATTGATTCCTCTCAGTGTTAGCATTTTTCATGTTTTCTTTATTCATAAAACCTTTCGCCAGAGATTATAACGCTCGGAAGCTAATAAGCCAGAAAAAGCATAAACTCCGTAGATATTCGTGAACGTATAAATCATTTAAAATGGAAATTGAACTTGTGCTTCGAATACTATCCACAAAGCTGAACTTTCTATTTTAAACGAATTTATTCAAACAGGGATGCAAGCTTAGCTTACCACTCATAAAATTAGACAAAATCACAAATTATTGTAAGTAAAGTTCTTATGGATTTGGTTGGGGATGAGCCAAAAAAATGCCATTTTTAAAACCCATAAATTCCAAAAAACATTTTATCATTATTAATGTTCATAAAAACATATTTTAAAATTGGGCGCCGATTGATTTGCACTGAACCTATACTTTTTATGAAGTGAATCTTTCACTGAAGTGACAGAGAATTATAACGCCAAACAGCACTTAAAGAAAAGATGCAGCTAGAAGGTTCAATAGGAATAAGTTCCTCTTCATAAAAATTTAGAACCAAAAAATTCCAATTCAATGGAATTTTTAACTATTGCAACATGATTTTTTGTCAGCTCCGGCTCCGGCTCCGGGCTCCGGAAAAGCTCCGGCCGTGGTTCAAAACCCGCAAACTTTCAAAATTTTTTGACCAAAAAAATTGATGAGATACATTTTGGAGCAGAGAAATGCATGGAAATATACACTATTTCTTTTTTCTCTGCTTGTCGGTATTCCCTCTGCTCTCTCTCACACGTCTAGTGGAGTAAGAGAGACTGAGCAGAGCATTATTTTGGTGCTGCTTTGGCTCCGGCTCCGGCCTTTCCGAAATTTTGGCTCCGCTCCGGCTCCAGCTCCGGAGCCGGAGCGGAGCCGGAGCTGGAGCCGGAGCTTTTCCCAACACTGCTCAGCACCCTATAGACATTTAATAATACTACATTATTAAAAAAAGAATTCTTATCAAATGGAATTACCGTATTTCCTCTATTATAACGGTATACCGTTATATTTTTCAACCTTTTCGTAAGTTACCGTTATAATAGAGGTTACCGTTATACACTCATCGCCATAAAGAATCTTTCAGAAAACAGTAGGATTCAAAAAATCTGTATCTTGAAACGAAATTTTTTGTGTTTGCACGTAGTCTCTCTATTTGTCTTTACGTGTCTGATTTTAGATGTACATAGTGTCCTTATCCGTCGATAAAATGCCAAAGGAACATAAAGTCTTTAAATGCCAAATGAAAAAATGTAACATAATTTCGCTTTAAAATATAGATTTTTTAAACGGGTTGAAAGATTCTTTATGGCAAACCCTGTAATAGAGGAAATACGGTATACATATTTCGGTCTCTGATCTCGGTGTATCAAATTCAGATTAAAATTCGTTTTTATGCAATAATTTCCATTGTAGAGCGATCATAAGAAGCATTATCAGATGTTATCAGTTATCAATGAATTGGGACTTTATTTATGCTTTGCATCGAAATCGGAGATGAAGGTCAAAACATTACACGACTCTGTATATCATTACTGTCCCAAATAAATTTGTACAACCCATAAACAAATTTTTGGCAATTTCCGTAAATAACATTGTTTTTGCTCATCAATTAATTATACCTGAATGTTATTCACAAAAAACATACTAGAATAGAAAAAAGATTCTGAAATTGGTACCAATCCAAAGTTAAACAATTTCTTAGATGAAAATTTTTTATTGTATGATGGTTAATTTTTAATTTTCCATTTATGTATATAAATTTTAAATGCCATAATACCACAAACCACAAATAAATTTAACTGAGAGACAATCAAGAAACATATTATATTCAGCCAAACGTTCTAATAAACATGATTCCGAGAGTAATTTCATTTAGGAATTTTTATTTATATCGTCGAATTAGTGGTTTATAAAAATGTTTGCAGACACAATTCACATAGGTGTGAATTGTTTTGGCATTTTATAAATAATGTCTAATTTATTATTCTTTTAAATATCATATAATCAATTACATAAACATGACTTCTTTGCTGATTCGAAATCCCATCGATGGCATTGGCCAGCAAAAATTGAAGAAGGATCAGGATAAGGCAGATTTGGAACAAGTTATCAAGGCCAAGGACTATGCGAAGGTGGCGATCCGAAACGAGGAGGAACTGCACCTGTTGGCCGAGTATGCTGTGGATTACGCTCACTCCATCGGTAAATATATTTGATCAGTAAGAACTCAGAGACTCTGAGTCAGAGTATCGATATATAAATTGACTCTGAGTCAGAGTATCGATATTAATTTTAAAAAAAAACTTCTATTTTAGTCCCGCAAATACAAAACCCTATTTTCCTCTCAAGAATGTAAAATTCCACTCATTGTAACATTCAAGAAAATCACCAAGATTATAATAATATCTACTATGAACAAAATATTAAAAATAATCAGAATTATTTTTTTTATTTCTTGGGTCAACTTAAAATGATGATGGAATAAAATTGTCAAATATAACTAGTGTTGTGCATTTCGTACTTTGCTCGTACCCTTACTCGTACTCGTAGTACGATTACGAGCAAGAGTACGAGTGCACAACACTGGATATAACCCAAAAATTTCCACAATCTTCTTATTATTTCAAAAAAAAATTTTTTAATATCAAAAATTTTGCGCACATACTGTAGGTGTCATTTTAATTGGAAATTAAAAGTCCAAAATATGATTTAGTGAATAATTAAAGGATTTTTTATGGGTTAAATTTAACATTATTATTCGCATCATTTGGGCGCAGTTGTGAATGAATTGCGCTGACCCTATTCTTATGCTCCATTCAAGATATTTATTTCAATTTTTCCAAATAATAATATATTGATGGGAAATTAAGATATTTTTTCAACTTTCGAATGTAACCCATCAAAGTTATTTCCTCTTAAGGTCTGGTAGGGCGCAGCTGGGACGAGCAGTACAAGTACTCCAACGATGTTTCGGTGGCGCCTCCGATGACACTTTTACCGTCGCCGTTCCCGAAGGAACTATACGAACAGGCGGTGGACGCGCAACAGGCACTCAACGAGCTATACTTCCGCATCGCATGTGACCACGACTTTCTGATGGATGCGTATAAGGACGTGATCAAGGTCGGATTTTAATTAGTTTTATCTTTTTTAAGAGATGAATTCTACAAAAAATAATTTTATTTTAGAAATAAAATTTGAACTATCAATGCATTTTTACGCCACTTTTTGATTCATTTATTTAACCTTTTTTGCTTAATAAAGAGAAAATTATAAATGAAATTTTCACTAATCATTATTACTCTGGTATATTTTTTGCTAATTAGATTTAATAATTTTTTCAATTCATTTCAATAATGATACAAACGAGTTAAAGATTCTTTTTCATCGTTTTTTAATTATCATTTTTGCGGCAGGCAAAAAGGCCTAACTTGGATTTGGAATTTATAAAGACTTTTTAATAATCAAATTCTACCAAAAAATATTATGAGGTGTATTTTTTAGCTCTTTAGAAAGACAATGTAATAGATATGCCCACTATAAAAGTGCAGAAATAATTCATTCTCATTGCATTTAGGAGTAAAAGCGAGTTTGATATGGAAATTCATAATTAATTGGTTCAGCTCAGAATGAAATGTTTCTTTCCAGGGCGACCCATTCCATGCCAAACTGATCGATTTGGCCAAGCGGATCAACGATGAGGGAATCAAGCAACCGATCATGCTCTGTCTCCAGCGCGCCGATTATCTTTCACATTGGAACGATCAAGCACAACAAATGGAGCTGAAACAGGTCCAAAAAAGGATGTAGCACTTGACACGAATTACATATGAGAAGAGAATAATTTTTTATGTCTACTATTCTGAATTTAACTAACGAAAAGGGGAAGGTTAATTTAAAAATTAAAAATAAAACTTCTAGTCCAATCATACACATATTGGCATTTTTTAGAGATTTCATCCAACAAAAATTTTTCCCTCTTAAATGGAATTTCCTTCTAAAACTAGAAACTAATCTTATATATTAAATATTTCATTTTGTTTTTTTGGATAGGTGTGTAGTGTTTGTATCTTTAAACATTATTTTTAATTTTTATCATAAAAAATTACAGGAAATTTTTTCTTTATAGGATACAATGTTTTGAAGAGAAATTGAAATCACAGTTTGCTAGAAAGTCTTTTGCACTTCTAAAAACAATTCGCTTTTGATGAGCTCGATAAATCCTTATAATATCAGGCCTTTTTAAAAATAAAATTTGAAAATTGAATAACTAAAAAGGGACAATTTAGATATGTCATTAAGCATCTACCTATTCAGGCATAATGAATTTTTACAAAAATTTAAAATATTTTCTTGACCATTTAATTAATTATTTTAATTAAAATTGAAATTTTTTATTTAGGTCGAAGTGAATGTTGGCCAAATTGGCGGACCCGGTTCGACCACTGGGATGATCAAATTGCATCGGCAAATGTTGGACAAAGTTGAGTCTTTGCATGGCCAAAAGCTGCCGATACTGTCCAAGGCTGTGATGCCCGAGAATCGAGTCCGACATAGCGTTTCCAAGGCGCTTTACCAGGCGTGGTAAGGCATAATATAAAATTTTGAAGAGTTTGATAAGGATTCCAAAAAAGGATAATCAATAAAAATCCATTTATACAATTTTCGCCATATTTTTGTTGAGTTTTTTCTCGATTTTAAAGGAAAATGTTTGGTGATCCGAATGCGATGATCCTGTACGTGAACCAGCCTGACTTGTTCCCCGTGTGCGCTTTTGAGCAACTCCAATTTGTGATGTTCCAGGTGGAGAAGCTGGCCAAACAGGACGGTCAGCGGGTGCTGGTCCGATGCCTGTCCTTCAAACAGTGCGGTGAGAGGTAAAAAACCAAAAAAAATATGGTGCTAGGACGTTAAAAAAAACCGCCACGAGGGGCGTTAAAAAAAACCGCCACGAGCTATAGTCTGTACGAAAACTTTTTTGTTAGACTTGTTAGACAAAAAGTATCAAAGGCAAAGTTGTGCAGAATTTTGTGCTGATTCGAATGGTATAAAAATTTTTTCGAAATTCGAACAAAAAGTTCGAAATTTTGCCGAAATACCGAAAATTAGGGTTTTTAGGGGATATTTCGAACTTTTTGGCCGAATTTTGTAAAACAAAATATACCATCGAATCAGCGTAAAATTCTGCACAACTTTGCCTTTTATACTTTTTGTCTAACAAGTCTAACAAAAAAGTTTTCGTACAGACTATAGCTCGTGGCGGTTTTTTTTAACGCCCCTCGTGGCGGTTTTTTTTAACGTCCTAGCACCAAAAAATATAGAGTCCGAAAATTCATTAATTATTCAATTTAGAGAATTTTTCTCATGAAACTAAGCTTAAAAACAGATGTAAATCCCCCCAAATATTTGATATATTAGTAATTCTGAGCAAATAGATTTTTAAACAATTTTACTTTTGGCATCTTTAAAGCTTATAATGCATTAATGCCTTTTTTTATTTATACTATTTTATTGAACATGTTTGGGACGGTAGGGGACGTTTCAGTGTGGCCGTTTCCGTGTGGAGACTATAAAATTGCTTATAACTCAGCTTAAACGCAACCTATAAAAACGAGTTTGGTGTCAAAAGATAGGCCTAAATGTCTGCTATAAAAATGCAAAAGAGACCACGCGGATTGGCCAAGCACAAAAAAAGTTATGGCCAAATTAGGCCATAGAATCGTGATTTGGGCCAAAATGTGGCCATAACTTTTTTTTGTGCTTGGCCAATCCGCGTGGTCTCTTTTGCATTTTTATAGCAGACGTTTAGGCCTATCTTTTGACACCAAACTCGTTTTTCTAGGTTGCGTTTAAGCTGAGTTATAAGCAATTTATAGTCTCCACACGGAAACGGCCACACTGAAACGGCCTGTTTCGGTTTGGGATGAGGTTTTCTTTTATTGTCATAAAGTCATTAAAAAAAGCTTTTTTACATTATTTGATGGGTTGTATTTTTTCTATTCATCTTCTCTCAAAATTACTAAAATTTTCCAATTTTCGATCCGGTTTTCTCTTGTCAGGCTAAGCCTTGACGAGCGTGACCGTTCTCTGTACTTGGACGGCACAAAACGCGTTGGCTTGGTTCACATGGCCTATGGATATTTGCCCGAGCATTTTCCAAACGAAAAGGATTATGAAGCACGAGTGATGATGGAACGATCCACGGCCATTGTATGGTTTACAAAAAAATGATTCATTTACTTTTTAGCATTAAAATTATAAGATTTAAAAAATGCTAATATCAATTCAGTTGTCCCCAAGTCTGCACCTTCAATTAGCCGGCACCAAGAAGATCCAACAGGTTTGAATTTGGAAAAGTTATGGATCTGAATAAAGGCAAACTTTATAAACTTATCTTAAATAAGAAATTGGTCCTAAGTCATCTGTAATTAGAGCTCAACATGTGAAAGGTCCGTCATTTAGTTGTTGTCCAAGCCGGATGTGTTGGAACGCTTCTTCCCCAACGACCCGCAAAAAGTGGCTAAGATACGTAACACTTTCATGGATCTGTGGGGTCTCGAGGAGGACGATGCCATCACTAGGGATGTCATTCAGGCACGAAAAAAAAAAGATTTCTTGATGAAATAAATTTTAATGAAAATTTTTTAAAATTGCATTTATCATCTAAATCTAATCAACATCTTGATAACTTAAATCCATGAGAAATTAAAGACAAATGGCTTTAAACAAGAAAAAATCGTATTACTAAAAATCATTTTGTAAAAGATTGCAAAAAAGGCGAACAAAATCAATTATTTTCGGCCCAATTTGAAGGGATGGTTTTAAACACATTTACATATATAGTTTTGTTTTTTTTGCAATTAATTTAAAAAATATATTTTTTGATAAATCTTTTAAGTATTGCAGATCTTTAAAAAAATTTTACGCGTTCCAGAATGCCATACAGAACGGTATGGATTTTGTGATGAAGTCCCAGATGGACGGTGGCCATGGAATTTACTTTGATGACCAAATTGGCCAAATGCTGAAGAAAATGACGATGGAGGAGCGAGGTGCATTTATCCTGATGAAGAAGATCAAACCCGTGGTGGCGAAGGTCTTAATATGTGATTATCCATTTCTAACACATTTAGACATTCATGACAAGATAGCTAGGTCACACATGTCAATCTATGCTAATTATTTGATAAGATTTTCTCAGTGGTTGAACAAGGTGAAATTAGTGTTATAATCATGGGCTGATAATTTGCATAATGAATCCATTTAATGCATAGGTTCAACAATTTTATAGATTTTCTAATTTTTTTAAAAACTTTGGGATATCTTAAACAAATTATTGCATTTTTAATTTAGAATGTTTTTATTCGCCCATTCGAAGCCCCCAAAGAGGAGAAGGTGAACAGTGAGATGGGTATTTACGGCACACTGATTGGCAACCAGTCCAACGGACAAATATTGCTCAACAATGTTGATGGGCATCTGCTACGAAGCAAGGTCAGATGAGTACGAGAACTTGTTGTGAATTCTCGAAAATTCGAATAATATTAGATATTACCTAATTAATTTTTAATTACGATCAGTCATTTAAAACCGAGTTATATTTTTGTGCAAATTTTGAATTCATGAAAAAGATAGGAAAATATTTTATGGCTAGCAAATCTTTGAAATTTTATTTTTTCAGCCCATTTCGCAGAACATGGGCGGCATCTGTTGTGGTGGGGGCGTCTTCGATTCATTGCTGCTCTTCCCCTCCAGCGAATTTCAGTGAATATTTGAATCAGATTCCAGTATTCATTTCCATGATTTGATCGGTAATAAAATAATACAATACATTGTATAAATTTTTATTCAACACTTACCATATTAGAGTAAGTGTAATTTTATAAATTAACAATGAATATCTAGGTATACAAATTAACGTTAGTTACAGTACTTCGTATAATTTAAAATTTTGCAGGATGACCACATGACCAGAATATTTTTTTAATTCGGTTGAAAATCCCTTAAGTTTATTAGTGAGGTCAGTAAATATTATAAGTTAAAATTTTCAAAAATATAGATTGATGATTTTTTTGGGTATCCATAAGAACCTTCTCTGAATTTAATATTTTCCTTTTTTCCTCGCCGCGAAAAGATAATATAAGATAAAAGAGAAAATCATTTGCTTCATATTATTTTTCTTTAGACTTATGGATACTCATTGAAAAAAACTTATGCTGTAACCTTTCTCGATGAAACAGCTAATATTAAAATTTATTTTTTTTTGTGCTATACGGCCTACGCTTTCGCGTTTCCGTTGCGTCTCTAGGAGACTCTCCCTGTCGGCGGTATTCCCCATTGCTGGGGTTGCCTGTCGGGGTGCACGGTAGGTAGTAGGGTAGCTCACGGGGGGGTCCCCGTCCCCGATCGGGGGGGGGGGGGATCCCCGACCATTTTGACCCCCGTCCCCGATCCCCGTCCCCGACTGATGGCTCATCCCCGACCCCGATCCCCGGCCCTCATCCCCGACGGGGACGGGGGTGAAAATACACCCCTAAAGATGCCATTTTGGGTCCAAGTTTTAAGGGAATTTGGTGGAGGACAAACAAAAGAGGTCCATAGCTCAGTGGAAACGGTGCAGCTTCATGATGATGCGAAAGCAGGTTCAATTCCTCACCACCTTTATATTCTAAAATCTTATCCTGGAAACTCTTTTCATTTATTTTTTGATTATTTTTATTTTTTCCAATAAAAAATACATTACAAACAACTAAATCCATTTTTTTGAAAAAAAAATTCTTTAGAAATGATGACAAATTCTTAATTTTCGAATAAAAATTTCAGAAATGGACATAAAAATTGATCAATTTTTTAATAGAAAAATGGTCTTAAATTTTAAAAATTTCTCCGGCGGCTCCTAGCGGGACCGCCGCCAACTCCCCACAGTGAAATTTTCTCAATCAAAAAATGATGAGGAACAATAAGATGATGGTGAAAAAATTTTTTTTCAAAAATTTCATTAAAAATTGACCGATTTTCTTAAGGAAAAATGGTCTAATTTTCAAAATTTCTCCGGCGGCCCCTATCGGGACGGACCGCCGCCAACTCCCCACAGTGAAATTTTCTCAATCAAAAATGATGAGGAACAATATGATGATGGTGAAAAAATTCAAAATCTGACTTTCAAGAAATTTGAAAAAAAAATTTTTTGAAAAATTTTGCCACCTCTGTCTCTTCAGAACGTTTATTTTCAAAAGCCGGTCTACTTTATTCAAGCACTTTGAGGAACCGGTGAACACATCCATTAAATTTTACAATAATTTTGGTATTTTTAGTTTGGGCGGAGACATGGCTCAAAATATCTTGTTGATCAAGGCAAACTTGGAAAAATTCCCTTTGAAAGTTAATATGGAATTTGACGAGGATCAGAGTGATGAAGATAATGAAGAACCTCTTTCGGAATGCACCATTAATGAAATGCTTTGAATTTTTGGAAAAAAATTTCTAGAAAAACTGGATTTTTGGCCATCCCCGAAAAGTCGGGGATCCCCCCCCGTCCCCGACCGATGGGCCATCCCCGTCCCCGATCCCCGACATTGCCATCCCCGGAAATCCCCGTCCCCGATTTTTCCCAAATCCCCGTCCCCGTGCTACCCTAGTAGGTAGTCTGTATTCACCATTTGCTCTGCATCACCGCTCGGCTAATGGCTGATGAAGGGATGTGCTCCCAACGGGCTTGAGTATATGTCTGCACGGCGGTGGGATTCGAACCCACGTCCCGGGATTTAGCGGTCCCGTGTGATAGACCACTACACCACGCCGCCGACCATTCAGAAAAATTTCAGAAATCCCCTTTGCAATTTGATTTTGCTTAACTTATAAATTTAATAAGAGGTCAAAACATTTCAGATACTCACACTTCATACACTTTTTCATATACTCTGTGATAACTCGGCTTAAACGCAACCTAGAAAGATGTACTTATTATTAAAAAATAGAGCATAAAATTAGCTAAAAAATGAGATTAAGCCCATCTTGATTAGCCTATTCCAAAAAAATCAAAATTTAAAAAAAATTTAAACTCGTAAGAAAATTCAAAAAAATAAGAGAGAAGAAAATAAGTCCCCCATATTATTCCGCTCTACTGATTCGGAGCAGTTCCTTCTCCTGCCCTCACAATCTCAGAGACCATTCAATCCTTTTTCGATCCGTTTTATGGTTTCTTTGCCTTTTGTTCTTTGTTCCTGTTCACTCAAAATTGGGCATTGGGCATACGCATTTTCACACCAAATCGCCGTTTTTTCACCCAATTTGTTCCAAAAAGGATGGCATTTGGTGGTCAAAATGGCCTTCAAATGGGGTTGTTGATGATTGGAACTTTAAAAAATATTTTTAAGGTGGGTAACTTTGTACTATAAAAAAATAATTTCGAGGAAATATTGATTAAATTTCTTACGACTTTTATCTTTTATCTGAATAAAAGCAGAAAGATTCAGAATAAATGGGAAAAAATAAATGGGAAAAAACGTTTTACGCAAACAAAAAAATATGGATTTAGAATTTGTGAAATGAATTCATGATTTAAAAAAGATTGTTGGTCAATACTGTTTATATTTAACATTTTTCAAATTTAATCTCGAAACTATTTTAAGGAACGGGGTAAGAAAATCATATTCGACTTTCTGTCAAATAAAATGCTGAATTTCGAAAAAGAGTGGCAAAATTTTCAGCNAATTATAAGAAAACCTAAAAATAAAACACATTTACTTACTGCAAATGTTGGTCGATTCTCGTCCAATGAACTCATCCTGTGCACAACGGACAGTGGAAAAAATTTCTTTCTTAAAAATAATAATTATTGAGTGTATAGATAAATAATATTTAAATCCAAAAGAACATCTAATATAAATTTTTTGGTGCTATATCGTTGTCCAAATCATTAAAAAACGGTTTTGCAAAAGAGATGAAATTAAAAAATGTTAAACCATCCTTTTATTTTTTTCGAAACCCGTGAATATCAGGTATTAACAATTCTTTTCTTGCTAAACAAACTTTTTCCAGACGTTAAAATTTTACAAAGAAATCAAAAAAGAAGAATCAAAATCGGAATTTTTGCCTATACATTTGTTTAAAAAGCTTTTTAATTTTCAAAAAAAAATAAATAAATTTTACAGGGCTCATCAACTTGTGAGTGGCACATTCCCACAACGGCTTGTCATCCTCTGGAAACCCGCCGAAGAGACCGGAGTAGCAACAGTACAAGGCATCTCCACGCGCTTTCGGGCAACATTTGCGGATCACTAGAATTGGGCTCATTTTGGAACTAATAATGCTAAAAATTTCGAATTTACGAAGAAAACAATTTTATTAAGTATTTAATAAAAGATAAGAACCGATCACTTCAGAGGGAGCTATGAGCTAAAATTTTTTCATAAAAGTTAATTTTAAGGGGGGTGCATTTTCGGAACAGATGCATCTGTCTATGGGGTGTATTTTTCAAATTTTGCGCTAAAAAATTACTTTTTTATAGAATAAAAAAGTGCGGAGAGATTTTTGAAAAATTAGACGAAAGCAACAGTGGGAGGGACCCTTATGAAAATTCTTTTGACTTGACGGGGGGGGGGGCTTCAATCCGATAGTCCCCCTATTGTTTTTTATCTTCATTTTTTTCCAATTTAATGTCTTTTTCATTTAAAATTTTTCCTCAATTTACCTATTTTTCCATCATTTTCTTATCAATTTGTTCCATTTCCCTCATTTTTTGTCCACCTGCCATCACTCGGTTGTGGTCCGACTTCTTGTAGATGCGGTGCCAAGGCGGACTGGGCACACTCCGGTGTCGCCGTCCGGTGGACAAGTCCATGGCGAACGCAAACAGAAGATGGGCCATGAAGCCGATGAGCAGCATTTTGGAGGCCATTTGTAGAATAAGAAGATCAAAGAACAATGCTAAAAAAATCACAAAAATTCCTTTAAAATATAAAATATTAATGAATATTTTTCTTTAAATAAGTGAAAATTAATTAAATGTATTCATTGAAAAATGAGCCACCATACATCTCTACCTCTAGTAATTACCCAGGAGGGTTATTTTTCAACCTCGTCGATGGAGAGTGGGTCTTATATGTTTCAGATCCCTTTTTGGAAGAAAGGTACAAAAAAATTCCCTCATCAGGAAAACGAACTTAAGTGTCAAATAGAGGAAAGAATAAGCTGCAAAATGAGTCTAATAAGCTTATTCAAATTGGTCTATTATGAACAAAATTTTGGCCAAAATAAATGGTTTTGTCCAAATTCTCGGCATTTGGCCATAACTTACTTAATAAAAGACTGATTCTAATGGGCCCAACTTCATTTGTAGCTAATTTTTGCTCTATTTTTTGAAATTGAATTCATTTCTCTAGATTTAGATTGAATCGAGTTATAAAGAATGGGCAGCAAATGTCAGTATTCCCTGGAAATCAAGCATTTGAGTAAAAATGACATGAAGACCACAGAAGTTGCACCTCCTTAAATTTGGACTGCTCCGTTACAGAAGCGCATTTTTCCAGTTGAGTGAAATTTCGCCTTCGCCATTCAACACCTTCTCTTCCCCTCCCAAATTCTTTTTTTTTTGTATTTTCGTTGTCTTTCATTTTTTCCCATCCCCGATTTCGTGCCCAATTTGCTTTAGGATACTCTGGGGTCCTCGATGGGTTTTTATAAGAATTTTAGGCGTTGAAACCTTGCAAAACATTTCAGATGGCGTTTTGATGGGGTGTTCAAGATGTCCTTCAAATTTGAAATTTTGTTGTTTTCCGTTTAAGCTACTATGGCTCTTATACAGGGGTGATATATGTCCTGATTTCTCAGATTTGTCCTGATTTGGAGGGTCCAGATCTGAGAAAATAAAAATGTCCTGATTTATCAGATTTGTCCTGATTTTCGACCTCTGTCCTTATTTTGTCCTGATTTTCGAATTTTTATTGAAATTCCTTTAAAAAATGGTCAATTTTCTTAAGAAAATAGATCTAAATTTCCAAAATTTTCTCCGGCGGCCCCTATCGGGACCGCCGGCACCCTAAGTAGTATTTTTTTCCAAAAAATGTCTTAAAAAGTGACCAATTTTCACAAGAAAAAAAGAACTAAATTTTCAAAATTTTCTCCGTCGGCCCCTACCGGGGCCGGCGCCGCTACCCCCCCCCTCTCAATTTTCCTAGGAGGAGAGACTAAATTTTCAAAAAATTTCTCCGGCGGTCCTCTGCCGGCGGTTTTTTTTTTGCTCGTCGGCCGACGACCCCCCCCCCTCCCCATCAGCAGATGTATATTTTACTCAGTTCGTCTCCCAAATTATTAAAATTGATCATGGGTGGCGAGAAATATAATTTTGAAGTTTATTTACACGAATAAATTGATTTAACGATCGATTTTAAAGCTTTTTACAAAAATGTTCTGATTTTTGACCATGAAATCTGATTTTTTGAGCCAAATGTTCTGATTTTGAAAAATTTTAGATATCACCCCTGCTCTTATAGGCATTGTATACAAGGAGAATGTCTTTTCGAATATTGTATGTATAATGAATAGGTTTGCTTGAAATTGCCAAAATTTAAAAGTTCAAAAACAAATTTGTGCTTTTAGAATAGATAATTTGCCGTAATTATGATTCAGAAAGTTCTTAAAATGGTGCTATGTAATGTAAACCCTTCCCTTCAGGCATAACTAATCTTATAACAAATCAGAATTCTTAATTTTCTATTACCCGTCGAATTTTAATTAATCTATTAGAATTCTTACCATATTTGCTTTACCTCTTTTTAAATTAGATAGGTATCAGCCACTTTAATTAATCGATCAAATGTGTTTGATTTTTTAAATAATTTATAAGAAAGTTCAAAGCTTTTCGTACTTATCCGTATTTATCCGCCACCATACAATTCATGGATTGACGAATAAATTTTATCATTAATTTCAGGAAAAATACTTTTCATTTACTGTATATCAAACAAATTTTGATCGTACTTGTAATTTGTCAGTGAAGTGGAGTTAGCGATTTTATTTTGTTCTCTTGCAATCCATGAATTAACGTTTAGGCCAGAAACATATTAGGAGTGTAAATTTAAAAAAAAACAGCCAATCGCTCAATGAGAAGTTATTCATCTCAAATTTTGGGAACTTGCTTTTTTTTTGTTTATTAAAATAGGTATGTTAAACTGAGAATATTTTAATGCAGTGATTTTCAATAATTGTATCCTTTTGATATTAATTAAAAATGAGCGAAAACACATATTGATGGTTTTTCTCTTCGGCTTCGGACTATTTCCTAGCAATTTTTGTGTAAATCCAAATCCTATAGAACCTTTTTTGGTTTAAAGTAGAATTTTAATTTTATTTCTTGGCGACATTCCTGTTAGCTATTTTTAATAATGGAATTTGAACAATCATTTGGAATTTGCAGCAAAAGATAGCTATGAGATGCATTGTTTTCATTGCTAATTTTATAGGATTAGCAACCCATTTTTAATATCTATTAGTTTTTTCTAAACCGGGACCAGGACTGACTGGGACCAGCTTTTTCCAAAAAATTAATTTAAAAAAAGAAAGTTTTCAAAAGTTTTAAAACGTTTTTTATCATAAAACCTTTAAAAAGGTGCAGAAATTTATGCCTAATTTTTAGCCTGAATAATTAAATAAATTTTTTGTAAAAATTTTATCAAAATTATCAATTTTTTCACATATCACTCTACAATTTATTAATTTTTAATAATATCTTTTTGTAATTTCTAAAAATTGATCAGTACCCAAACAGATCATTTTTTCCTTAATCCTTCATTCCTTTTTCAGCACTTGAAGATATTAAATTTCAGATTTCAAAAGCCCCCAGCGCCTGCTGGCTATACTCTTGGGTGATGTGTGGTTTGGGCTGAGGAGGTCAATAGATCGGGGATAAATAAAAGAAAAATGGAAAATGGTGATTATGAATGGAGTGTAATGATTGTGATGTTTTGATTTTTGAGGCAAAGAAATTCAAATTTTAAAGGAAATTTCGCTATAAAATTTAAAATTTTTCACTAAAATTTTTTAAAATGCCATTCTTAGGGGGTGCATTTTGGTCCCGGTCAGTCCCGACTCTGAAAACCGGGATCGTGATTTCCCGATTTTTGAAAACCGGGACCGGGACCTAGGCTCTAGTCCCGGGGTCGCTCAACTCTATTTAAATCGTCTCTTTGAGTTGCATCTAATAGGAACAAAAAAAATTGGTCGGAATAATAAAATACTAAAATCACTCGAATATCAATTGCTTTCACTGAAATATTTATTTTCGGGAGGGAACACAATTAATTTTCGGGCGTCGGAAAAAAGTGATTGCTGGGAATCGGTGGGAGAACAAATCGAGTCAAAAATCGATAAAGGGACAAAACGCCAACAAAGGGAAATAACAATCTTTAAAAAGGGGAAGGAATGACCATTTGCCATACAATTAAATAAGATCACATTTTGGGGTCAATTTTACTACATCCCTCCCGCGTCAAAAGAGGCGTCCCTGCCGATAGTCAAGAAAGCGATACGCAACCCGCTGTACCGAAAGGGGGTCCAAACAGGGGTCTAGCGGTGATGGGGACGGGAGTAAGGACGGCGGTTCTGATCACGAATCGGCGAACGGCGAGAGGAGGCATAAGGATGAGTGTGCAGGCGAGCAGCGCTGGTGGAACGGTCACGATGCGGAACACGGCCAGCTGATTGGTGGCGACGCGGAGTTGCAAACGAAGAGACGTTGCGACGGGAGTCAACCCGATCTCCCGAAGCAGAAGTGGAAGCCCTGCGGGAATCAACCCGATTGCCCGTGCCAGGAACCACGTTGACAGCCGAGCGAATGGTCCGAATGCGGAGTTCGTGATTCCCAGGGAATCCCGCAACTTGAGTGAACAGCCACGCCCGCAGTGTCTTGATCATTACGCCATCTGGCGAAACACGGTGCTGATCAAACCCGCTCCCGAAGCGGAAAATTTCCAGTGCCGATCGGCCGTTGTCTGTTGTCAAGACGGGATGGAAGGGTGGAGCGGACATGATCGGCTGCATCCGAGTCACCAGCTCCTCGAACTGCTCGGACTTCTCGTACACGAAGGGTGGGCAAACCCAGAACCACCCCACATGCTCAAAACGACGGCAGAGGTGGGCCAGCTGCTGGAATTGCTCGATGATGTCGTCCGTGGTTTCTCCAGCGACGAGGCTGTCTCTGCCCAGGAACACCACCGCCGCCTTGACTCGACTCGACAGCACTGTCCCGTGTAGTTTCCTGATCACTTCGGCGACAGTCATTGTCCCAGACTCGGGCCCAATGCAGAGTGTTTGGTCCATTCGTTGGGACAGCAGCAACCCGCTACTATCGCCAAGCAGCAACCCGCTACTATCGCCCGATGACCCTCGGGTGCTCCACAAACAGCGCTGCCCGGTGAATGATCTTGGCACGGAGTCGCTCCATGGTCCAGCTGCTGTCGCGCAATGCCTGCTGCCAGCCGACTCTCTCAGGCTCCTGGAGCGCATTCAAACTGCTCGGCAACGGCATCTTCAGCAGTTTGTGTCCCGATTCTTTGAGCTTCTGGCGCGCGCAGTCACAATTCTCGATCCATGCCTCCAGCGCCGCCATCTGGTCTTCAGCATCAGGGAAACGCCCTGACTCGACCTTGTCGCCCCTCGCTCCCGAATAAAGGACGAACTCCAGCATAGGCTCGCCCTCCAAAATCAGCTTCACAAAGCTTCTGGCCGCCGAGACTGACGAAACAACGCCCTTCTTCAAAAGGAAGACCGACATCAGGGCCTGAAGTGGCGAGCGGATCGTCGTTCCTGATAGCACTGGATCGATGTCGCCCACTGTCAGCTTCCCACAAAGTTCGTGGTCAGTTTCGCCCGGCACACAGGTTGATGACCAATCAAAGGTGCCGATCTGCTTTTCGTCGACTTCCATTCCTGAAAACTTGTCGATTGACTTAATCATTGCCTTCCCAACTTTTAATTCACTTCTTCCAATCAACTTTTTATATTCTTCCCAATTTTCCGTCCCTTCCCTTCCTTCCACTCCTCCTGAAGGTGCAATTGTCCTCAATTGCCAAACCCTGGCCCTATTACCCATTCCAAATTCAAATTCCCAATGGAGCGCCGTAAAAAGTCGCATAGCATTTAGCACATTTTTGAAAGGATTCCTTCCCTTAGGCAAAGTCGCGACATCCTCTTCCACACCGGGAGGGACTTTTATTAAGCGTTCTAGTGGCACTTGAATTGGTTCGGCTTTCCGGTTATCAACTGGGACCAAAGATGCCGATGATTCACTCAATTCTCTGATCAAATATGGGCCGAAATGCGACCAGAGCAACTTTTTGTGGGCCGAACGCCGATGAAGCCCGGGGAAAGCAACCATTACGCGCTCGCCTTTCGAGTACTTATTTGGTGTGATTTTGGCCGAGCATCGTACCAAAGTTTACTGCGTCTCCTAGCCAATTCAGAGTTCCTCCGCGCAGCTTCAAGCATATTTAAAAGGTTCTCACGAAAATTTTGTATATATGAATCTCAATCTATGGTGTACAATGGATTCACGGGGAAGGGGACCGCGCCGTCAAGTGGAAATCTGGCCGTTCTACCAAACATTTGCGAAAATGGCGAGTACCCCGTCACTTCCGTCGGTGTAATGTTGTAGGCAAATAGCCCATATGCCAAACGCTCGTCCCATGTCCAATTACTCGCAGTCGACTTCTTCAAGATACCAATCAGAATTCTGTTGACCCTCTCCACGAGTCCATTCCCTTGTGGGTCGTATCCTGCCGTGAATGACCTTTCAATCCCCAAAATTTTCGTCACCTCTTCCATAGTCGCATTCAAAAATTCCTTCCCTCTGTCCGAGTGAATTTTCTGGGGCGAGCCGAATACAAGGACGAATTTCTCAACGAAAACTTTAGCCACCGAATCCGCACTTTTATTAGGAATGGGTTCCGCCACGACGTACTTAGTGAAATGATCAACAATTACGCAGACATACTTATTGTTGGAATTGCTGGGTCCAATATCCAGGATATCTAAGCAGACTAGTTCCAATGGTTCCGAGGTTTCTACAACGCGCAACGGCGGTTCATTTGCCCGGGCATTCCTTGTGTGAGCGCAAATCCTACATGAGAGATGGGCGTATATATATATATATATACGCTCTGTGCGTCTTTGCTGCACTCCCTGTCGCTGGAAAAATTGCTGCTGTACGAGGTTAGAATGCGGTGTCATCGCCTTTCCATATACCGGATATCCATAATTATCACAAATCACATTCCCACTCTCATTTCCATATCCCATTTGAAATTGCTGAATTCCCCACATTTCGTTTTCAAAGCCTTGCAAAAATAGTCCGAACCTGGGATCGATTTTTTGTTGACTGTCCTCCATCTCGATTGCTGTTCACCAAAATCGATGTGACTTTTTCGTTCCAACCCGGAATCGAAAAAGATCCAAAAGAACGGTCGTCCAGCCCGGATCGACTCAATACTGTCCAGCCCGGATCAGTATGCTCAAAAATCCGCAGGAAGAATTATTTATCGTCCAGCCCGGATCGATAAATAGTCGAATCAAAGCTTGCCTATCGTCCTAGCCCAGGATGGATTGCAAAATATTATTAAATTTTTGAATAACGATCGACATGGACCGAATGTTGATATACCGCCATTCAACGCCCTGCTACCGTATCCGAACAAAGGAGTACGGTGTTATACCGCCATTCAACGCCCTGCTACCGTATCCGAACAAAGGAGTACGGTGACCACCCAAATGGCTTGAAATCGGGGGTTTTGAACTTCAAAAATATTTTCGACATGAAATCAAAGGGGTAGAATTTTTGTTTTATGCTGGCCATAATGCCCACAAAATGGCCTACAAAACGTCAGTGAATGTTTGATAAATTCAGTAGGCATTATTTATCTGGTAGTCAATTCATGGGAGACTTAGTACCGTAGAGTCATCCTTAACCATAAATCTTGAACTTATATTGTATAAAAAATTATAATAATAATAATAATAAATTAACTAAGAATTTCTTAAAAATATTTCTGGCGTTATCGATATTTATTAATAATGAAAAAATACTATCATTTAAATTACATTTTAGTATATATAATTTCAATTCAATGAAACTAGGTTTAATTACCCAATTTGAGTTCCAGGAAAATTATTGCCAAATACGCCGAAATGGCCACCAAAACTAATGATTTGTCAGCAATCATCAAGAGGCTGGACGCTCTCGACAAGCGATTGGCGGGCAATGCGACGTCCGACGACCTCACCCAACTGTTCAACGACATCAATGGCAAATTGGACCGGATCAACGAGCGTTTGGACAAGCTGGAGGTGAACAACAGCGCTGAAGAGAAGGAACGGCAGAGGAGCTTGGTGTTCATCGGATTGCCGGAGGCAAAGGAGGAAAAACCGAGCGAGCGAGCGAAGAGGGACGCGGAGGAAGTGACGGCGGTGCTGGATGAGCTCGGAGTGGAGGCAGTGCCTGTCACTGTCTACCGCATGGGGCGGAGGGTTGCTGATCGGCCGGGGCCGCGGTTGCTGAAGGTCGTCATGGGGGCAAGCATGTTCCAGCGGATCACGCTGGCACAGTGGAAGAAGAACAGGGAACGCATGCGGTCGGAGGCACAATGGTCACGGCTATTGATTCGGCCATCTCTATCGGCGGAGGAGTTGAAGAAGGACAAAGAAGAGAGGCAAAAAAGATGGGCGGCAAAGTACGGCGACAATGTCACGACGCGGAAATAACAAGTTGGCCCTTCACATTCCCTTATAAAATGTTTTTATCAAAATTCTAGGAGTTTAAATAACAAAATGGATACTTTTAAGTATATGTTACATAAAAATATTTATGATATATTTTTAATAACTGAAACGTGGCTTGGTAAAAATACATTAGATTCTTTTATTTTAGAAAACACTCCATATTCACTAATAAGATCTGATCGATCAGTCAAAAAAGGGGGTGGTGTTATGGCAGTAATTTCTAACAGCATTCCTTTTACAAAAATTTCTTCGCCTAAAAATGATTTTTTTGACCTTTTGTGTTTTGATATAATTTCACCCACTACTTTCAAAAAACATAGGATAATTCTCATTTATTTTCCTCCGGCTTCAAAATATTTAGATCAGACTATGTTAGCCAATTCTCTCTTTCAATTAACTACAGTTGAATATGACTTTTCCATCATTGGTGATTTTAATTTACCAATGATTCCATGGAATCTTTCAGATCTTTCAGCTGCTCAAATCAAAAAACAATCCTTTTTATGATTTTATAATAGATTCGGATCTACAGCAAATGGTCAATTTCCCAACTCGGAAACAAAATTATTTAGATTTGCTTTTTAGCTCTAATAAAAATTCTATCAAAAATGTGAAAAAATTAGAACCTTATAGCCAAAATGAGTCGATCTCTGATCATTATAGCGTATATTTTAATTTAGACTTTCAAAAAGATTCCCAGTCGAATAAAATGCTTAGAAATTTCTCAGATTGTGATTATGAGATAATAAATCAATTTCTTCTTACTGTAAATTGGAATACTATTTTTTCGAACTCGACAGATATAAACACATTGTATTCTATGTTCCAAAATGTTATCTTAAAGTTATTGATCGTTTCATCCCACTAAAAATTATAAAACGAAATCATTCTTCACTTCCTAGTCATATTAAGAAAATGGTTGAATATCGCAGAAAATTGCTGAAAAATTTCGCAAATGAAAAAGTTAAACAAAAATTCATAGAAATTTCACAGAAAATCGATTCCGAAATCCAAAAGTTCCATAGAAATCGAGAGAATAAAAAATTGAAAAATTTAACTTCCAAATATCAGTATTTTTCTTCTCTTTTAAAAACTAAAACGAAGCAAATCCCTGTTCTTTATGATGAAAATAACGAATTGACCTCATCCCCTTCAGAAAAAGCAGAACTTCTTTCAAATTTTTTCCAAAAAACTTTCACTCCTTCCAATTCTATTATTAATTTTGAAATTCCTCTCATTAATTCATCCACAATTAACTCCATACCAATTTCACAGGATGATATTTTATTTATTTTGAATTCTTTTAAACATAAAAATAATATATCAGCTGATAAAATTCCTGAAATATTTCTAAAAAATTGCTCTAATTCACTTAAATATCCAATTTTTTATATTCTCTCTTTTTCTGCGATGGTTGGAAAAATTCCAAAAATTTGGAAAAAATCGATTATCTGTCCAATCCCTAAAAAGAATAATCCTATAGAATTAGCTGATTTTAGACCTATATCATTGCTTTNATTTACAAAACCTATATTTTACCATTGACAGAATTTTCGTCGCCAGTTTTTAACCCATATCTTAAAAAAGATATTGATTTGCTTGAACGAGTTCAAAAAATATTTTTACGTATTGTTTATAATCGATCCCATCCTGGGCAAAACATCCCTGATTATTCAATTTTACTTAAGAAATACAAACTTGATNCCACTACTTTCAAAAAACATAGGATAATTCTCATTTATTTTCCTCCGGCTTCAAAATATTTAGATCAGACTATGTTAGCCAATTCTCTCTTTCAATTAACTACAGTTGAATATGACTTTTCCATCATTGGTGATTTTAATTTACCAATGATTCCATGGAATCTTTCAGATCTTTCAGCTGCTCAAATCAAAAACAATCCTTTTTATGATTTTATAATAGATTCGGATCTACAGCAAATGGTCAATTTCCCAACTCGGAAACAAAATTATTTAGATTTGCTTTTTAGCTCTAATAAAAATTCTATCAAAAATGTGAAAAAATTAGAACCTTATAGCCAAAATGAGTCGATCTCTGATCATTATAGCGTATATTTTAATTTAGACTTTCAAAAAGATTCCCAGTCGAATAAAATGCTTAGAAATTTCTCAGATTGTGATTATGAGATAATAAATCAATTTCTTCTTACTGTAAATTGGAATACTATTTTTTCGAACTCGACAGATATAAACACATTGTATTCTATGTTCCAAAATGTTATCTTAAAGTTATTGATCGTTTCATCCCACTAAAAATTATAAAACGAAATCATTCTTCACTTCCTAGTCATATTAAGAAAATGGTTGAATATCGCAGAAAATTGCTGAAAAATTTCGCAAATGAAAAAGTTAAACAAAAATTCATAGAAATTTCACAGAAAATCGATTCCGAAATCCAAAAGTTCCATAGAAATCGAGAGAATAAAAAATTGAAAAATTTAACTTCCAAATATCAGTATTTTTCTTCTCTTTTAAAAACTAAAACGAAGCAAATCCCTGTTCTTTATGATGAAAATAACGAATTGACCTCATCCCCTTCAGAAAAAGCAGAACTTCTTTCAAATTTTTTCCAAAAAACTTTCACTCCTTCCAATTCTATTATTAATTTTGAAATTCCTCTCATTAATTCATCCACAATTAACTCCATACCAATTTCACAGGATGATATTTTATTTATTTTGAATTCTTTTAAACATAAAAATAATATATCAGCTGATAAAATTCCTGAAATATTTCTAAAAAATTGCTCTAATTCACTTAAATATCCAATTTTTTATATTCTCTCTTTTTCTGCGATGGTTGGAAAAATTCCAAAAATTTGGAAAAAATCGATTATCTGTCCAATCCCTAAAAAGAATAATCCTATAGAATTAGCTGATTTTAGACCTATATCATTGCTTTGTCCCCTCTCAAAAGTCATGGAGAGGATAGTCTACAAAATTATTCTATCACATGCTGAAAAATTAAATATTCTACCCAATTGTCAGCATGGATTTCGAAAAAACAAATCTGTAACAACCCAACTTTTAGAAACATTCAATGATCTATCTGATGCTTTAGAGCAAAATAACATGATTGATATAATATATTTCGATTTTTCGAAAGCTTTTGATACGGTTTCTCATACAAATTTATTAGCTAAATTAAAGGAAATCGGAATTGTAGGCACCCTTTACAACTGGCTAGAGGATTATCTTTTGGGAAGAAGTTTTCGAGTTAAACTTCAAAACCATTTTTCGTCACAAAAATCAGTAACGAGTGGAGTCCCGCAGGGATCCGTGCTTGGACCCCTGCTATTTATCCTATATATATCAGATCTTCCTGAATTTTGTAAAATTGATAACATAGAAATAAAACTATTTGCTGATGATCTGAAAGTCTATTGTATATCGAATGATTCTGAGAAAATTCATAAACATTTACAAAATTTTATATATAAGCTTGAAAAGTATGCAACGCTGAAAGGTCTGAAAATATCATCCGAAAAATGCAATGTCATGCACATTGGTTCAAAAAATCCAAAAATGGATTATTTTCTTCATAATTCCAAAATTCACACCATCCAACAAAACCTTTCGGTTAGAGATCTTGGTATTTACTTCTCACCTGATCTGAAATGGAAAAGTCATATTGAAGAAGTTGCCAGCAAAGCTAATAGGGTTTCCTATACTTTGTTGCGGGGCACTCGCTCTAATAATCCTGATCTCCTTATCCAAATTTACAAAACCTATATTTTACCATTGACAGAATTTTCGTCGCCAGTTTTTAACCCATATCTTAAAAAAGATATTGATTTGCTTGAACGAGTTCAAAAAATATTTTTACGTATTGTTTATAATCGATCCCATCCTGGGCAAAACATCCCTGATTATTCAATTTTACTTAAGAAATACAAACTTGATTCACTCCAAATTCGTAGGCTGAAAACAGATTTAATCCTCTTTCATAAAATTCTTCATGGAGCTGTAAAAATTGATTATAAAAATTCATTTATTATTAAAGAATCAAAAACAAGAAATGATCCCTTTAAATTTTATTTGCCGGCTGTAACGAACCAGATCAGATATAATTCTTTCTTTATTAGGGTACCTAACCAATATTCTAGATTACCAAGCAACGTTCGTAAATCTTCTCCAACTGAATTTGTTAAACTCCTTGAAAATTTTGATCTTTCCCCATATTTGTCACGCCTTACTCCCGGAGCATGATCACATGGGCATATTTTGTTGTTTTGGATTTTGATTAACCGTATATTATTATTGTTTTTTTTGTTCATTATTTTATTGTTCGTGCATTTCCTGGAATGTCGCCTTAGTGGCAGATAAACAAACAAACGAAACTATTAATTGGGTGTTATGTTCGGTTATGTTGCTAGATATAGTAAGGGACATTTTTTGTCCTTTGAAATTTTCTCTTATTGATGATCATTTATCAAATTTGTGTATTGTAAACTTCTTTTTTCCTTTTAAATCTTTTGATAATTAATTAGGAACTTTTACAAAGGTTTTGTATGAGTTTTTCAGACCACAGAAAATTATTAAATACATTTTTCCATTTTATCTGCCATATTTGACGAATTCCACGCTGTAAACCCTAATAAACCATTCTCGATTCCCGCTACCCATCAATAAACCAGTTTGGGTTTCGGAAGGCGAAGATGGTGTCTTGCTGGGGGTCATCGTCCGATTCGCTCAATATTTGCTCCTTCATTTATTACTCCAATGTCATAGCAAAACGCACAATATTAAAGAACTATCACTAAAAATTTCGTGATCTTCTTTCTGAGAATATTTTTATAAAGCGTTTTTGGAGATTTTTTTGGAAGGGATAACATTTTTGGAGATCAAATCCTTTGACCTTTTTACAATGGTTTTCAATTCGAATTATTTTATAAATTTATATGGTTTTGTTTCTTTCATTATGTAGTTATTTTTTACTTTATTGGCTCCGTGAGTGTAAAGTTTGCTGTTTGTGTTAAGTAAAAATTTAATAGTATAAGTGGATTGGGGAAATTTTATGTGTTATAAATGGAGGCAAATAAATTCCTAGAATTTTGCTTATATTGATTTTCGCGTGACCACGGATCAGGATAGAATCTCGGCAATATTTTGGAAAATGAACCCTTTTTGATCAAAAATGGATTTCAAGAAAAAAAGATAAATTAATAAAATCCTTTACCTTTTTTGAAGTCGTCGTTGAGATAAATTTTTTAACTGTATCTTTAATTCAACAGGATGCATTATTTAATCGGACCGACCTGTGCTCTCATTTTCTTGGCAATCCATAGCAGTGATGCGGCAGTAAGTGTCTTTCGAAATTTTTAAAATACATTTAGGCCAAACTAGCTAGGATTTTTTTTGGTTATTTTTAAAGAAATATCCAAAAAGTTCAATTATTTATCTGATAACGTCATTGATGTTGGTCATTAGTCTGCAAAAGTATTTATAGTTTAATTTCAAGTATAATTGGGTTTTATACGCGTTTCTTTTTCAGCAAAAACGCAAAGCACCTCTGCGTATTGCCCAAGTGGCGCCTATGTGGGACTCCGTGCCGCCGACACGTTCCGTCACCGCTGGTGACCCGGAACGCATGCTGTATCATCTGACAGAGGAATTGCTGAAACGTGGACACAATGTGGGTTTGCGTAAAAATACAAATTCTATAACAATCCAGTTAACTTATTTTAATTACGGCGGGTCTACCAGGATTTCATCATATGACTTATGGGTTTACATTAGAATTAATCATTTTTGACTTGAATTTTCAATTTTATTAATACGTATTTGATTGAATCATTGTCTCGTTTTTGATGCTTAGTTTGTATTTTGAAACCATTAAGCCAATCAAAAGAGCATTTTATATGGGTTGAGTATTAAAAAATTCATGCCAGATTATCTTTTATAAATCCAATCGAAACCCGAGTTAAATACATAATTTTCAGGTAACACTGTTTGCCTCGCACGATTCCAAAACATCCGCCAAGCTGATTTCCCATCCAAATCTGTAGGTTAATCACTAAATAATGTGTAATAAAATTGAAAATTATCTCACAACATGTATATGAAATACCGAAACATGTGAATGATTATTGATGCATAAAATTTTTTTCTTTTCCATCAATGATAATTTTTTGTGAATTGGTCCATTGGCCAAAATTGCATTCGAGTAAGGATTAGATTAGATAAACCATAGGTTGATCCCAAAAAAAGTTTGTTGAGAAGGAAAATGGTCGACATAACCAGGGTCACATTCGATATAGTTCATAACATTTTCAGACCCCACATTGTGGAGAAGGAAGGCATGGACCGGTCCATTTTGCCGTTTGTATGGCTGATGGAGCAGGTCCGGCGCCGAGCCGATGAATTCGATGTGATCCATTACCACACCATCGAGGTACTTAGCTTATCATGGCATGTTTATAATTTCAATCAAATCATATAAAAAAAATAAAAATCATATACAAATAAAAAAATCATATAAAGATCATATAATCTTTTATCGCAATAATCATTATAATAAATTGAATTTTTTTAATTGAATTTAATTGATCCTGTCAATTATTGCTTTTATGGTAAAAAGGAAATGAAATAAAATTGAGCAGGAAAACGATAACAATTTGTTAATTACTTGCAAATAATTTCTACTGTTATTATAATATCTTTTGGTTTTGATACAGTAAGGCAGATTTGACATTTGATTATGATTTAAAAGTGCAAAAATTTGGTCGGATTAATTATAAACCTATTTATGGGTTGTATCTTTATCTACCTTTATTTTTAATATTCTTTTAGATATACTTGGATTTACTAGATAGTTGAATCGAAAAATTAATTTACTAAATTCTCTATTCCATTTTAGTAATCCAATCGAGTTTTAGGGGTCCAATAACATTTTATGAGTCCAATCAATTTTAAGAGATTTATTATAATTTAAATTGTGAAATTTGACTGGACTTCAAAAGTTGAATTGGACCTTAAAAATCCATTTCACCCTAAAAAGCGATTGAACCTCTAAACAGGAATAGAACCAATGAATGAATTTATGGATTTTGAATTATATTTTTGTCATAACTAGTTATGACTTAAATTTAAACCATAAAGTTAACACCCCTCCAGCACATGGACACGGTTGACGAGTTTGTCGGGCGGACTCTGACCACGCTGTACGCCTCCAACTTCAACCTCGACGAGATGTCCCCGTTGTTCGAGCTATTCCAGGGATTCCCATGGGTTACACTCACCGAAGACCAACGCCAGCACATCCCAGGAAAACCAAAGTTGTTGGGCCAAGTCTACCCCGGCATTGCCAAGGATGCATACAAGCTGAATCCGACACCGGAATCGGTAAGAGCCAGTTTTTTAAGTTGTCATCACATCAGATGCTGATTTGATGATGAAGCTCAGATTAAATCCTGACATTGATTAGATTAATAAAGTTTGAAATAGTTCTATAAGTAGATTTTTTAAAAATTATACATTGATATTGATAAACAGAGCAATAAATAAAAACCACCACTTTATCGATAAACTGGATTTTTTTGAATATTTTGCCGAATTTTTAGCTGATTTAGAATTTCGATTTGTCATTTAAATTTATTAAACATAATCATTTGCAACTAAAACCTTTCAAAGATTTAATAATTTTTCAAAAATTAAATTTCGATAATAAGTTAAAAATCGGACATACAGAAGTCGGACAAATACCTAAAACTTACATTCACAAAAAATATAATTTATTTTTAAGGGAATTTAAATATAATCATCCTTTTTATATAATTTTGAAAGTGATTTTGCTGTTTAACTTTAGTTTTCTGCAGATATTTTTCTTTTTCATACAATGTATCCGCAATTTGTTATGTGTTTCATTTTTCCGGGCTTTCAGCCATACTTAGCCTATCTGGCGCGGATGGACGCGGACAAGCGGCACGCGGACGCCATCCAAATCGCCGTGGATGCCCAAGTGCCGTTGCGAATCGCACATGGCCAACTGTCCAAAGAGCAGGAGAAGTACTTCCAGCAGCAGGTGAAGCCGCTAGTGGAGAAGCACGCGGATCTGGTCAACTACCTGGGCCAAATCGACGAGAAGCAAAAACAGTGAGCGGAAATGGGCCAAAATTCCAAAAAAAAATCAAATTAAATATCTACCCGTGGCCACAAAAATTTTTCAATTTTTTGAAATTGCATTTCGTTCTATCCAAATTCTTTTTTGTCTCTTGTTCTTACATTCTATTTTCTTTTGCTTCAGAAGATAGTTTGAAAAAACGGATTATAGGGAATTTTACAGCTCAAGGTGTTTCAACCGGTGTCCATAACTAAAGAAAAAAAATCTGAATCGAATGATTTTCTCTTCTATCTTATATTGTCTTTTCGCGGCGAGGAAAAAAAGGAAAAATGAGAGACAGCATTGACCGACACTGTAAATTCGGTCAGAGAAGGATCCTATGGACACCGATAAAAAAATCCTCGATCTGTAGAATTAAGGCAATAAATTGAGTGAACACTCCGCAGTTTTTGAAAATAAATATTTTTCTTTACATCTAAAAAATTATTCCAAAATTATTTTATGAGTTTGATTTTTTGTAGAAACTTTTTGGGCGGCGCTTTGGCCCTTCTGATCCTTCCCAACGACATGGAAGAACCCTTTGAGCTGGCCATGATCGAGGCCATGGCCACTGGGACCCCAGTGGTCGGACTGCACAGTGGCCCGATTCCTGAGGTCAGAATTCCAAAAAATCGGAATTTTTCCAACTTTTTAATAAAAATATTTAGAAATAGAATCGAGCTTTTCGAAAAAAAACTTCTAAATGATAAAAATGACAAAAAAAAACTATAAAAAACTGTTGTGCCCTCGATTGGAGAATTTATTGAAAACAACAGAATAGAATTGGAATATGGGAAGTGACAAATGCTGGGAAATGGAGCACTTATATAGGTGGAGATGTGAAGGAAATACAAGAATAATTACATGATCTGCTGGGATACAAGAGAGAAAGAATACCATTAACAAATATTATCACACGTGAAGAGAATCTTATATCGATCATGCTCATATCTACAACACCTTGGAGATTTTTTAATTCATTTATTTAAAAAGGAATTCATAAAAACAATAATTCAATTACGCAAAAACCGAGCTCAACATTTAAACGCAAACTCACATAATGGACTTAATAAAACATTTTAAATATTTCGTTCTCTTTAAAAAAATGAAAACCCAATTCATGATTTTTTTATATTGGGGGTCCAACATTTTTTGATATAAAAAATGCATATGTTTTGAATTAATTATAATACATTATTTGCATAGTTCTTATCAAAAGACTGATCTATAATTGCATTTTAGAAAGATGAAATCATGTTGATTGAGCTTATTTTGAATGGGATATCATAAAAATGAGTAAATTTGTTATTTGTTCGAATTTCAGGTGGTTGAGCCGGGCATGACAGGCTTCAGTTTCAAGTCGGTTGAGGAAGGCGCGGAAGCGGTGAAAAAGGCGGCGAAACTGAGCCGCGCGGGTGTTCGGCAAGCTTTTGAAAAGCGGTGGACCGTCAAGCGGATGGCGGACGAATACGAGAAGTTGTACGAGAAGGTGGCGGAGGAAGGGCGGAAGGAGAAGGAGCGGAATGCCGAGAAGGCAAAAGTGCCGAAACAGTGCGGGAAACGCGCATAGACAGTGGGCAAAGAGGAGAGATCGGTAGACAAGCAGACAAAAAAGTGTTATGTTGTGGATGGAGATTCCATATGTGCCATTTTAATCCGAAAAAAAGAGCGAAAAAAACAAGGGTAACGTGCCAAAATAATGTATTTTGAACAAAATTTAGAGGCTTATACTGTAGAGGAGTTTAATAATTGTGTAAAAAAGTTTCATTTATTATTGGAAAGAACAATAAACAGAATTTTTGGTTATAAATTCCCGCAACAATAAAACAAACGTTATATCATCTTATTTTAGGTTAAATAGTAAAATGAATGATAAAATATTGTAATATTTGTCCAAT
>LDKF01000055.1:127580-138280 GCA_001026735.1 Rotylenchulus reniformis | reverse complement strand
ATAATTTTTTATTTTTAAATGCAAAATTTTTAATGTTGGGCTCGCCGAAGGCGAGCCCAACAATAACAAATTTTGCATTTAAAAATAAAAAATTATACAGCACTCACCTATTGAACAGTCCTTCCTCTTATATTTCTATTTAATTTTAATATACTTCTATATTTTAATTTGAAATTTTTATTTAATATTTTTTATAATTTTTATAATATTTTTTATTAATTTTTCCTTTGAATTCAGAATGAATTCCGTCCATAAAAATTATTTTCCTCGCTAAGGATTCGAACCCACGGCCGGATATAAAGGATGAATTTGGTCACCTCCACTCAACCACAAATGATTAATGCGATATCGGCTACAACATACATATACCGGATGATCGGTTCTCTGATAAAGATAAAGAATTAGATTATAAATTAATATTCTATGCGTCAAATAATAAGAAACTAATAAAGAGAAAAATATTGGTGAAATTTTTAAGCAAATCTATTTTTTAGAAACAGGGGTTGCAAGAGTTTAAGAAAACAGAAAGTTAATAGGAAGGTAAGATCTGGAAAATTGAGGAGATAGTGGTATGATCAAGGTTAATCAAGGTCCGTCACTTTGGTAATCCGGCCAAAAACTTGAATCCAAAAATATAAAAGACAAAGTTTTGCAGAATCTGGTACTTTATTTTTAAGACTTTTTTGCTGTCGAAATTCAAATGAAAAATTAGAAAAGTTCGATTTATTTTTTGCTGAAATTTTTCAAAACAAAAATTCCAAAGATAGGGAATAAAATTATATTTTATACTTTTGGCCTAGCAGCTGCAAATATTTTTTTGTCTAATTGGAAAAATGGCGTTTTTAATTCCCAAGAAACTTGCTTAATGATAAAACATGATTCCATATCTCTGATCAACTTCAGAGGAGATTTAAAAGAAAAAATTAAAATAAGCCTTTTCTCATTTTATTGAAGAGTTAATGTTATAGAAAATTTGCCAAAAACTGGAATAGGTTTTGGTCTACATCGATTCCTCTCGTCTTGATTCGCAAAATAATAGATCATCGGAATGCTATAACTAAAAGAGTCATCATTGTCATTAATTCGGAAAGACTAACAAATAAAATGAAATATAATCCAAAGATATTAAATCTTTATTGTTTTTTTTTTTAAATTTCACAATCGAAAGGTTATGTGGTGGGTATTATATTCCATGAATTCCATGAATAATGAATGAATGCACTTTGAATCAAAAGTTTGATGGACAAATATATATTAAATAAAATATATAATGAAAAATATAAATACCGTATTACCTCTATTACTATGGTAACCTCTAATAGAATGGTAACCTCTAATATAATGGTAATGATTGATGGAGTTTGAAAAATATAGTGGTAACCTCCATTATAATGGTAGTCTCTAATTTAATGGTAAGATTTGGAGTCCGGAGAAAAACAAGCCTATAATTTTTTGCCAATAAGTTTAAATATTCATTTTTTTAATAATAATATTAATATTTAAATATTAATAGCTTCAATTATAAAGGGGGCTTAAAATAGAGGAAATACATTATCTAAAGTAAAAGACCATAATGGGTGCAGATAAAGTTCTTGAAATTATTCCAAAGCCAATTTGTGCGAAAAATTATATTTAAAAAATTAATTTCTAAAAATATTATAGAATGTAATCTAACTGAAAATTACAACCAAGATCCGAATTTGATTCATTATTCAAAATACTTATAGGGGACCGAAAACAATTGGGTCTGGTCCATTAAAAATTGCATTTTCAAAAAAGTTCAAGAACTTTATTCGCACTCTTTACTGGATCCAGCAATTATTAATACTAAATAAAATCAGCGCAAACCCATAGAGTTGAAAATTTATTTTTGGATCTATGCTTTTATGGCGAGAAAGTTTTCCTCTTTTACTCTTACCCTTTCTCTATGTGTTCAGTTCAGTGAAAATTCATTTCATAAAATTATCGGTTAACGTCAATCGGTGCTCAATTTTCATTTTAGGCGCGATTGAAAAATAAAATGGTAACCTCTAATAGAATGGTAACCTCTATTATAATGGTAACTTTTGGATGAGGTTGAAAAATATAATGGTATACCATTATATTAGAGGTAATACGGTATATACTGAAAAAAATATAAATATATACTGATGTAAATATATACTAAATAGGCTGTTGAGAATCAGACAAAACAAACTATACACATTTTGGCCAAGTTCAATGCACTTTGAATTTCATGGAAGAAAGGTCTAAACACATCCCAAAAGTTAGGACATATGTGCAAAAAAATGAAGGAACTACCTATAGTATTGGTGAGTCCTTTATATTAGCAGCGAGGAAATTGCTAGCAACTTTCTGCTGTCTTTCTATGATCAGTGACCAAAGATCACCATTTTGCCTTACATAGTGAAAATTAAATAGTAAACTTGACCGAATAAAGCAAATTGTGACCCAAAATAATAAATAAATTTATTTTTTTTTGAAATTAAGCAAAATCCACTATTTGAAAAGAATAGAATCAATTATTACCGTTTTTGGCCAGAACATTTTTCTGATCCCCGTGTTATTTTTTATTATTTAAAAAAAATTAATTTGACAAGTGACAACTACAGGCTATGAATACCATTGAATAATTAAATAATTAGCTGTATTTATGTCTTAACACCTAAAAATCAAAATAAAATGGAAGCGACACCAGGATTTTTCCCCGAGTTCTTCCAGCATGAATGAATTATGCACTTTGAAGTAAAATTAGGGCCATCATCTGAGCAAATATGAATAGGCCTCCGATAATCAGACAAAACAAAACAAAGTTGAATACATTTTGGCCAAGTCCAATGCACTTTGAATGACTGCCCATTGAATTCCATGGAAGAAAATCTAACATTTCGAAAATTTAGGACATCTGAACAAATACGCCCACGGCGAATATTAGATAAAAATGCATAAACAATTTGGCTATAAATATCAGAGCAAAAAGGCACTTTTAACACATATTCCATTCATTGTTTTTATCTAAACCCATTTTAATTGTTAATAAATCAGCCAAATTCTGACACCTTTTGACTGCAATGTATAGCAAAATAATGTTAGCATTGAATGCTATCTTGCTAGTCGCATTTTTCATTTGCCTAATTCGCCATTCCGAATCCATTGTGAGCTATGGACCCCCGGTGCCAATGGGCTTGTTTGTGCCGATAGCATCATGGTGGCAATTCGGTGACGTGAACAAGCTCAAGGAAGAGCTGAACTACATTTGTCAGAATCACCGGGTATCATCTGGTACCAACCAGCTGATCAAAACTCTGGTGATCACCGAAATTGCCGACAACGACGAAAGTGCCGGTAAGATTTAGGTGAATAATTATTTTTATATTTAAATGGAAATTAGTGGGACTTTATAGTGGGTACTTCGCTTAGAATCTGTATGGAAATTGATGGTAATGAATGATAGAACGATATTGCTCGAATTATATAAAATCCATTGTAAAACCATGGCTTTTATGAAGAAGCCATTGGTGGAAGTTTTTTTGTGGAGAAATATTTACGGGATTTTTTTTTTGAATTCAGCATCAAAAACTCCTAGGAGACTCTTTTTGGTGAAAAATTGGTCGAAAGGATTAGGAAAAATGTGATTTAAATCATTTGAAAATCCAATATTGTTGGTTAGAAATTGGAATTATTATTTAATGTTTACAGATTTGTTGACTGTGCCACCACAAGCAAACGACAAAATGCTCTGGTCCCCACTGATCGAGGCCACATTGCCCTACTTCCCTGGAGGCAATGGGCCATGCCAGTTCGACCGTGTCTACGTGGGTCCAATAGCACTGCCACCACCACCAGGGGCCGACTTGGCCAGTGGTGGACTTCGGATCGCTAACTACAAAAACCATCTGCTCGCACGGCAAAAGTCTCTGGCCCAACAGTTTGCCGGAAATGTGTCCAAATCCGCGCTGCCCAATGTGCAATGGGACTGGTACATCATGCCGGAAATGTGCATGGACTACGTGATCTACGACTATTATGACAGCACCCTGAAAGCAACCGAAGCATGGGCAGACTTCTTCGCGCAGTCAATGCTGGACCTGAACTCGGTCAAATCTGGCCGGTCATTTTTAATTTCACCGAGTACGTCATAGGAAAAAATGTACAACTAATTTAATAACTTCTTATTACTAAGTTAAAATATTCCTCGCCAGACTAGGACTAAGACAAGTTTTTCTGGAGAATTTTTAAAAAATTGAATAACATTTTCCAATTTCCATCTAACCGCCAAATCTATGATCAAGTTACGCCGATTTTGTCATTCGTAGAGTATATCCGGGATAAAGTATTGGGACAGGGACGGAATTCCATGCTGAGACAGGAATGAGGGGACCTCGTGGAGACCAGAGAGGGACCCATTCGCAACCCTAGTGTTTAAACTTTGAGTTTCTAATTATTATCGGTCGAAATCTTGGATTTTGTCGAAAGGTTTTTTGTAGCAAACCAATGAACTATTTCAGTGTTCCAATTCCATACCTCCTACTACCCGACCGGCACAACAGGCGACAATTTCATGCGCGAACGCTGGAGCTTCATGTTCAACAGAATTCAGCAGACCGTGGCACCGACCATCACAGCCTGTTCAAGTGCAGCAACTTGTCCATTCGCGCTGCACCTACAGGATCATGTTGGATTGGCAGGCGACACCAGCATCAATTTCACGCGGGAGGTGGCGGCGGAGCAGTTCATGCGCCTGAAGAGCGCATTCCCGTTCAAAGAGCTGGCCATGAATGTGGAGCAGTTCATTCACTCGGCATGGGACCAAGTGCCCGTGGATTCCTACACCAACGCGGATTGCCAAGAGGTACGGGACCGCGAGCAATATTATGCTGGACTTGGCATCCCGTTGGGCAATGCATGGTGCTTGGGCTCGTGGTATGGCTGCAATCACCCTGGAGGCAAGAATGAAGTGAAATTTGTAGAAAATAAAAATAATTTTAAGGTCCAAGTGTTTGTGAGACAGGATGGACAAAATTCAATGAAAATTGTTACAAGGTAAATTTATACTCCTTCAGTTAGGTATGATTTTAAGATATTTTTAACTCGATCGAACAGAAGACACAGAATCCGATTAGGTAACAATTTTTGCCCAATGCCATAAAAACGCTTTCAAAAAATGTTTTAAAAAGATTATTGTCGCACTATGGTATTCGAACCGGCGCCAAACGGATCCGTCTTCTATCCATTAATCAGTTGGCCACCTTGTTTTGGAATCCATATTCTGAAAAAACTTAATTTTTATGTCTTTTAAATTAACTTCTAGTAAAATATGCTAAAAGCAATAATAATTATTATTTTTATTATAGAAATACACATCAAGCCAGACATGGTCCGGAGCAAACGGTACCTGCCAATCTGTTAAAGCCCAACTCGCCTCCATACACAGTAAAGAGGAGAATGACTTTGTCGTTGGTGAGTTCCACAGAGCACCAAGTCAAATGTACTGTACAAATTTACCATTTAAAATATTCAGCATTGGACCGTCCAGCAACAAATACATCCATCTGGATCGGGCTGTCCAATCCCTTCGTCTACACCATCAACCCGAACTATGTTGGCACCAAAGATGGCTCAGTTCTGTTTCGTTGGAGTGACGGCAAACCGATGGACTATCTGAACTGGACTCCAGGCTGGCCAGTGGGCCTCTCAGGTGCAAAGAGTGTTAAAAGTGCCACTTTAACCAATCAACCCTAAAATTCCTTTTAAAACTAGGAAATTAGCCGTAATTTCAATAGAATAGATTTAACGATTGTTTTGTATTACTATTAGGGGTTTCAAAATTTTCTTATGAGAGAGGATGGTAAGAAAATGATAGAGGAGAGAGTTCTGCACCTGTGACAACAAAAACGTTGGATAAATCCAATTTTCGTGATAAAAATCAAGTTTTCCTGAGGAAATAAGCGGCTAAGTGGTAAGAGGACAGCTTGAAGAGTGTGTTGGATTCCCCTAGAGGAAAATAAACTTGAACTATTGATAATTAAAAAAATTTTTCTCTCCCTATAATTTATATAAAAAGAATGAGCATAATTTTCTCCAGATATTGTTTCATTTTATAGTATAGAGCACAATATGCTAATATGGCATTTTAAGGCCTAATGTAGCACTTGTTTAACATCTTTACACATACTACATTTCAGACGCCAACGGGGAGTACAAGTGTGGCGCCATCTACATGGGCAACGGAGGCGGTCAATGGGGCAATGCAGGTTGCAACTGGTATGCAGGCGCATTTGTGTGCAAGAAGCCTGCACTGTCCACCATCTCCATCCGTGCCTACGCCAACAACAAGATTGTGTCGGCATGGAATGCAGGCGGCAGTGCTCTGCAGGCGCGCAGCGACTGGGCCTACTCCTGGGAACAGTTCGCCATTTCCGCCAACTCGGACGGCACCGTGTCCTTCAAATCGTTGATCAACAACAAATACGTGTGCGCGGATCTGAACGCGGGGGCCAAACTGGTGGCCAACAAGGACGTGGTCGGCACGTCAGAGAAGTTCAAACCCATCTACAACTCGGACGGCACCGTGTCGTTGCTGGCCCAGGCCAATGGGAAATACGTGTGCGCGGACATGAACTATGCAGGAACCGAAACGGTTCCGTTGATAGCGAACAAAGATGCAGCTTACACCTGGGAACGCTTCTGGCTAACCAATGTCTGATCGATGATCTTGATGAGGGGATTGATGGATGGCTAATGTTTTTTTTACTTGACAACCGCAATAATAATGTGATATAATGTATATCGATTCATTCAATTTCCAATATATGTATAAAATCGCTAAATTTGTAAATTATATTTTTGAGCACTCAAGCATCTCATATTTTTATAAAAGGGGAAAATATATAAAAAATGAAAAACAATAATTTATTAAACAACAATTGTTTACAAAGTGCAAAATTGGATTTCTAATCCAGGATCCAGACCAAAATTATAAAAATAACTAATACCATATATAGAACAATATGCCG
The DNA here is from genome assembly GCA_001026735.1 of Rotylenchulus reniformis. Taxonomy (NCBI): domain Eukaryota; kingdom Metazoa; phylum Nematoda; class Chromadorea; order Rhabditida; family Hoplolaimidae; genus Rotylenchulus; species Rotylenchulus reniformis. The sequence goes on along the minus strand of LDKF01000055.1, from coordinate 131,264 downwards.
GATTTTTTCTATGAAAGTTTTACATATACTCGAGAAAAATTTAAGAATCTTGGAAAATATCAAGTTCAAACATTTTAAAGACATTCATTCCAGAAAAACTTTCTTTTTTTATTGATTTGACCTAGCGGACACTAAAAATATTTCCGGGATTAGCATTACAAAATAATTTCATGCAAATTGGTGACGATATGATGAATTCACTCAAAACAAAAAGTTTAAAACCATACTAGGATAAAACTATAAAACAAAAATATATGTTGAATTTATGCTCTTTTTTGGGCTTTTTAATTTTAACCGACAAAAAATCTAAATTTTTCAAAAATATCTAAAATATATGTCTATTTCATGAAGATTCGAACTTTTTGTCGGAAAATCGAGAAAAAAAAATACAAAAAGAGCTTGAAATTACGTACAATTTTGCCTTTTATACTTTTATTAACATTTTGTTTTGAGTGAATTCATTTAACCATTTTTTTAGAAAACGATCCAGCATGGTGCCGATCAACCCAAGAAAATAATGAAAAATAATTGGTTTATTATTAAAACAAATCCATTTAATGAGTGAGTGTCATGGCCCGGTGATGATGACAATGTTGCTGACAGGACGTTTCTTGACAATTCCCACCAGTGTCAAGAATGCCAACCAGTATTCTCGGATGGTGACAATGGTGTCCAGGGGATTGAGCACGGGGAGCCAGTTTAGGGGCAAAAAGTGAGTGATTCGATCTGGAGAAGGGCGTAAGAGTACTGGCCGGTGACCTGGGGCACAATGGCCATAAGTCGGATTGCCAAACAGTATAAGGGCACAATGGCCTAGAAAATTAATTTAAAAAATTCATTTTTTCCTGATAGCCCGGAATATTGATATTATTCTTTTTTTGTTGTAAAATTATTTTTATGGTACATAGTAAGAAAATAAATAAGAGTCATTTTCCATTACTCAATAAATAATTTCAAATTCGAACTGCACTAGGAGGTCCTCTAATAAGTTTCGAAATTAGAGGTTCAGAATTTTTCTTATCAACTTAATATAATGTTTAAGGGCTAATTAAAAGAAAAAAATTTATCTGGTGAAATATGGCGTTATATAACATTATACAGAATACAGAAGTACTACAACTTTATGGGAAAGTAGCACAGGCCACTGCTATTGCACATGCCATTGTCAAATTTTTGGTTCATGAAATGGATTATTTAAAATAAAATTTTATATAAAAATTAATTATTAACGTTTTATTGAGTGTCACCTGAAGGAGCGTGTTGTTAGAAATTTGACGAGATAATTCCCGACTTCGGATGTTCGAAGGTTTCAAATTTAGCTTGATGAATTTTCGAATTGCAAAAAAAAACAGAACAGAATGGCCTCATAACAGAGCAAAAAGCCGGCTAATGAGCACAGATAGAACATAGTGACCATAACGCTGTCGTTCTGAAATCAGACTTTTGATTATTCCAGATAGAAAAAAATAACCTAATGTCCAGCATCAATCCGCCAAATGTTCCAAATTTTTTTGTCATTTATCGAAGACATTCATTGGACAAGACGACTGAACAATTTGTACAAGGAGTGAGATGTTGCCAAAATTGCTCAGATCCAGTCGACATAAATGCCGCCAAAATCGCTAATGGAATTCCTCTTTTTCTCTCGCTCATCCTTTCTGTTTATTGTACTATTTTCCCAAATATTCATAATCCATTCGCGTGAATAGACCTAACCCCGCCAGAATTTCCCCCGATCATCCACTCCATTTATACACTTGTGGACATGAAAAATGTTCCAGCCTTTTTTAAACTCTAGTTTGAAGCGAAATGTCTGAATAACGTTTTTTTTTTCTCTACTGTTCTCTCCTTTTTGCGTGCTCTCTCCTCCATTTCCTTTCTCTTTTACATATGTTCAATGTGCGGGGTCAGGTCCATAGAACCCAGTTCATTAGGGTGCTGGGACGTTAAAAAAAAATTCGCCAATGTGGGCGTTAAAAAAATCGCCAATGCGGCCAATCTGAACTAAAACTTTTTTGTTAGACTTGTTAGACAAAAAGTATAAAAGGCAAAATTGTTCAAAATTTTATGCTGATTCGAATGGTATGAAAATTATTTCGAAATTCGAACAAAAAGTTCGAAATTTTGCCGAAATACCGAAAATAAGGGTTTTTAGGTGATATTTCGAACTTTTTGTTCGAATTTCGAAATAATTTTTATACCATTCGAATCAGCATTAAATTCTGAACAATTTTGCCTTTTATACTTTTTGTCTAACAAGTCTAACAAAAAAGTTTTAGTTCAGATTGGCCGCATTGGCGATTTTTTTTAACGCCCACATTGGCAAATTTTTTTTTAACGTCCCAGCACCTTCATTAAAACCCAAAAACTTCTCTTCAAACAAAAACTTTTTTTTAGACATTGCTAGGCCAAAACTATAAAAAGCAAAAAGGTATAGAATCTTAGGTTTTTGAATTTTTTTTCCTTTTTGGTTTTTCGAATTTCCCTGAAAAATTTTGAAATTTTTGAAATTTTCGAAAAAATGCAAAAAATCGAATTTTTTGAAAATTTCAAAATTTTTTAGGGAAATTCGAAAAACCAAAAAGGCCATAAGTGGGGTTCTAAGATTCTACACCTTTTTGCTTTTTATAGTTTTGGACTAGCAATGTCTAAAAAAAAGTTTTTGTTTGAAGGGAAGTTTCTGGGTTCTAATGAACTGGGTTCTATTGAGGTGTAGCCCAATGTGCATTGTGCAGGGCAGTGGCACAAAAGACCGATACCCAAAAGACCGACACTCAGGAGATTGAACCAAAAATTTTTTGAAACTTACTAGCCCAAAACTATAAAAAGTAAATATATGCAGAATTTTGTGTTTTCTATTTTAGCATTTTTGGTTTTTCAGTTTTCGCTGAAAATTTTTGAAATTTTTCAAAAAATACAAAAAAACGGTGTTTTTCCTAAAAATTTCAAAAATTTTTAGCGAAAACCGAAAACCAAAAATGCTAATCAATCTTCTGAGTGTCGGTCTTTTGGGTATCGGTCTTTTGTGCCACTGCCTCGCACAATGCACATTGAATATTTGATTTGATTTATCTGCCATAAGGCGACGTTCCAGAAAAAAAGTGCGAACAAATAAATAATCAAGTGAACAAAGATCGTCAAAAAAATAAAACAATAACGAACAAATGCCCATAAGATTCATGCGCCGGGAGTGAGGCGTGTCAAATATGGGGTAAGATCAATGGATTCAAGGAGCTTAACAAAATCTTTTGGAGATGACTTACGTACTTTCTCTGGGAGTCTCGAATATTGTATAGGAACTCTTATAAAAAAGGAATTATGTCTGATCTGGTTAGTCACGGAAGGGACAAAAAATTTATAAGGATCATTTCTGGTTCTTGATTCTTTGATGGAAAAGGAATTTTCATAATTAATTTTTACATGCCCATGCAAGATTTTATGGAAAAGGATAAGATCAGCCTTAAATCTACGAATTTGGAGAGAATCAAGTTGGTATTTTTTGAGTAATAATGAATATTCTGGAGGGATTGTCCCCGGATGGGAACGGCCATAAACAATACGCAAAAAGATTTTTTGTATTTTTTCGAGTAATTCAATGTCTTTTTTGAGGAATGGATTAAAAACTGAAGAAGCAAATTCAATTAAAGGCAAAATGTAAGTTTTATAAAGTTGTAAAAGAACATT